>JAHWFP010152464.1:0-65181 GCA_023313725.1 Lithobius niger | reverse complement strand
ATATCATAACCTAAATCACGGGATATATTTGAAGAAGGCTGGGTGAATTTATTGGGAAACATTTATCGGATTTCTCATTAGATGTGAGACAACATGTCAATGAACAATTAGGTCATATCAAAATGATGAACATATTAACACCAGATTTTCTGAAGTGTCCCCTGTTTATGTTAATGATATTGCTGCTTTTAACAAATCAAGACAGCACTAATTTACCAGAATTTAAGACAAAAACACAAGTGTACAAAGGTGTTATGAGTTTTGTTATGGGCAGATACTTAAGTAAGACTGAAAAGTCATTTATGTACAAAATAATATCACGATTCTACTACAGTGTTAAGAATCGTCTGCTTAGAATGACATCACATTCGAAACTTACCCTTGACCCGTTTTCTTTGGACAGTGCCAGAATGTCTAGTTCCGCTAAGTTGATGAAGCAGTTTGGTGAATTTGCTCTCACAGCTATCAATGATAATAGCCTATTATTTTCTCAAGAATATATTTTAGGCTCAAATTCCAAGCGAGACAGACGGATCATGGACTTGGGAATTTTGACGAAGACTATATCAGTAAATGGATTTCGAGAAATAGAATATTACGAACCGGTCCACAAGTCCTTGATAGAATTTTCTGCTGCATATTACTTATGGGCTCAATTTATTCATATCAAGCGTTGTCACTGGAAAAAAAATGTCCGTATGTTTCGCCCAATTTCTGGCAACGAATCATCCCTTCTGTTCCCATTTTTGGTAGGTCTAATGGGAAACGAAGCAGCAGCTGTTTTTGACGCCCTCAGGCCATACGCAGCAGAATACTCTTCAGGCTTTAATCCGCTGATTCCTTCATTATGGGAAATGAAAATATCTGATCCAGTTTTAAGTTCTCTGATTCCTTTTCTTCCGCAAAATTGGGAAACTTACCTTTCCTGGGATTTATTTTCTTTCAATGCTTTACGGCCTGAAGTCATGAATGAGGGTGTACGAGTTGGAAGAGTTAAAACGATTGAATGGGATTTGAACTATTCAATTGATTTCAGTCAAGACGTTACTGTTGATAAGCTCGATTTGCTTGTTCCTCACACTCTAGTTGAATTGCAAGATACCCATTTCAGAAAGATCAGCTGCAACCATCTTATGTGTCAGTTTGCCAATCAAAAGGGACTTGGAGATGAGTGGAAAACTTTGCTCGATCTTCTCTCAAGAATTCAATTTGAGCATATTTCATTCATGCTCAATAACCCTGACATGACGTTAGAGTACATTCCTTTACATCATGAGGCTATAACAGAAGGACAACTTAGAAGTACAGCGATCCACTGGATTAAATGTGTCTTTGATGATGCCAATATAGGTGTTGTTGGTAATATGATGAATGATCTAATCCAAATAGAAAAACTTGATGCACTCGTTATTCATTTGCATTTGTCGTCACACCACGTGCTGGAGAATTTTTGTGCCAGCATTTACAATGCCAAACGTTTGAATCAGCTGGTATTATCTGCTTATGGTTTCAACATGGACTTAGCTCAGCTCTTCAGTGGTGAGTTGAAAGCATGTAAACGCTTAACATGTACAGGCAGTGCTACGATAAAATGCAGTGCTGAAATGAAAAACCAAGATGTTCAAATCGACTTACTAGAATGGGATACATGGACAGTACCTTCCACTGTGTGTATCACTAACCTGCTGCAAACATGTCGAGTAAAATCATTTTATGGCCCTAGCTCGATGCTGTTCGTTAATTCTCCCTCATTGCAACAATCCTTAATTGAATTGAACATCAAACTTGACGAAACGTTCTTTGAGAAAGAGCTCTTCCATTGTCTGAGCAGATATACCAATTTAGAAATATTATCTCTCAGGTTACCATTCGACATACAGAAGTCTGTTTTCGTAGATGAGTGGCTTTTGAAACCCATACAAGACCTACACAGTCTCAGAAGAATCGATGTTAGTGACATTAGAGAGAATTTTGAATTGGCCAACGAAATAGTAGAAGGCATTGCAGAGAACCTCGAAAGAAGTTCAACTCTTTTATCGGTGACAGAAAGTGAGACAAATCTTGTGGTATCAAAACCAAAGAAGTTTTCGGTTGAGTGTTTACAAATCGAATTCAGTGCACAAAGCCACGACAAAGCCACGACGTCTTCCAAACAGGACGATATCACAAAGTTTCTTCATCTTCTTTTGCGCCTGAAACAATGCATGATTAAAGAAGCTTTGCCCATCCTGGAAATTGTTGTCAGTAGGACGTCGTTTCAGGACCTTTCTAAATATCATCCTGAAGGATTTTATTCGTTTGTGGAATTGTTTTCACCTGAGGAAAACTTCGTCGTTCAACATGATCGTATCGGAATGAAAACTGAGGACTCCATAAGAAGTAAGGCGCACTGTAATGTATTTTGGCGGCAAACACACAGATTTTCTGTATCGTTACAAAAAGACAGAAACGTGACGAAAGTAATATTGTAAGTTGATGTAGCAAAAGGCTGAAGGTACCAATTACTGATGCCAGGACTCACACAGGTAAACACACACAATTTTAAATTTCACTGCTAAAAGGCCATTTCCAGCTTGTTCAGTGTTCACCTATAACAATACAACATTTTGAGCATAAATAACCAAAGGGCAATGAACATCATTAACAACTTCGCCATTCACCAACATCATGTTGCTCGTGTCATCCCTTTGCCTCCATGCTGTCGCTTCACAACATGGCTGCCAATATTGGGCTGGTCCCTCCATTTTTTATATTTTTTATTACTTTTCTAAGTATTCTGTGCCTTGATTCGGAACGTTTTAAATTTATCTACGTACATAATGTTGCATGTTTTATGTGAACAACAAGGCGCAAATGTTATTTCGGTACTGAAAATTAAAATTCCTTGCGTTTGCTGTGCTTGTGTTAATCTTTGCCTCGTCAGGGCGTACCTTCAGCCTTTTACAGAAACCTGCATGGCAAATGTATATTAGTCTGGTAATGAGCAACCATTTTCAAACTGCGTTGTTACGCAAATTACATAAATAGTTCAATGTTGAATATTCAAGTTCTCCCTCAAAATACGATATTGATTTTTAGATAAGGTAGTAGCAGTTTAAATTGGTAAATAATACTTACAAACTAGATATTATGATCATAGCATTCCCTTTCTGACTATGTCGCAGTTTACAAGAACAGTTATTTTTATAGGAACCAGTAGAGCAGCTGTGGCATTTTTGGGTATGGCTATGACATCTCTTCAGATAAAATATGTGTTGGTATGCACACATTGTATAAATGTATCACAATATGTCGTGTTTTGATACTGAACATAATATGGAGATTCAGCAATGTATATTTCACTTAGTGATCATTAAACTTAGTGATCATTAAAAACTAATTTATCTGATTCAAACATTTTTTAATAAAATAGCAAACAATAAAACATTAAACAAACAAGTACAACGTTAAATTAAAAGTCATTTATAAAAGAAAATATGATATTAAAATAGTCTAATACTGACATAGACTGAAATAATTTATCATTTCATATAAATTCACTGTACACAATTATTGTTTTTTGTACACTCCGTTTTGTGTACAGTTCAAGTGTGTGTAGTAGTATCATATCAAAAAACAAAACTGGTAAAAGGGGCTGCCAAGTTCCGAATGGTTCGGCCTTTCAAAGGAGTGATATCAACAGAGCAAAACATTCGGCAAGTTAATCGCACCGACTAATAGTTCGAAGGCTAAATGAAAACTAGAACAATGCTGCTTTCGGTAGCAATGTACAAACTTTCATTTGACGACCAAAGTATTATTCGGTGTGATTAAGTTGGTGAATGTTTTGGTGTGATGATATCACTCCTTCGAAGGACCGAACCATTCAGAACTTTGCGGCCCGTTTTACCAGTTTTGGTTTTTGATATGGTATCAGTCCTTTTTTTTAATTGTGTATTACTGAACTTCACTACCGTGTAGATGTGTAATAAAATGCCACGTTAACAAGGAATTGGTTTTCAACACTTTGCTACTACCTTTTGCCTAGAGGCTGAACTATTCTCAGCTAAGCCACGTCATTATAGGTTTTTGGTTTGGTTTTAATTTTGTTGTAATTTGTTTTATTTAATTAGCTTTGGTGTGTTGATATCACACCTTTAAAGGGCCGAACCACTCTCAACTTGGTGGCTCCTTTACCAGTTTTTGGCCTTGTTTCTTCTGGTTTGTTTTTATAGTTTGTTTATTTTTCGTGAATTGGACGTGAATACAATTTCTTTGGCCGTTGTTTCGATTTACCGTGGTACATTAGTGTGTGTCTAGGCACGCACGTCAGTATACACGTTCTCATTGTCCGAACTTTGGCCGTCCAATGAGAGACGATGCCGACAATACTAACAATGGTTATAACAATATTTCCGTATTACGCGCCCTCCTACACCATTCCCTTTACGCCCCCAACTCCAAACCATAAAAGGTTCTCAGTTCGTATTGTACTGAACCGATTCATCCAATTTCATAAACGGAAGCCTTCCCGTTATCTCGGTATCGGTGAATAATCACCCTATGGGATTTAACATTTGGATGAGCAGACTAGCTAGTTAGCTGGCTAGCTAGGTAGTAACACATTTGCAACGTTATTGGTTTTGCTTAACTGAGACTCCTACAAGTTTTCATTTTTGTCAGGTGGGTCATTGCTCTCGATTTTACCACAATTGAAGCTTTTATGCTGCAGTATTATTTTTCCTCAAGTACCTAAAATTTGCCCAATTATGCTTCAAGATATTAGACACTGACGCTATGGCGTCGCGCAAAATGATTTACAACCTCGACATTTGAAGTGATGTGATGTTTGTTGCCTAACTTGGCGCGACACACTAGCATGTGTGTAAATACTTCTGGATCCTCCATAACCGAATTGCACAATGGAAGTTGCCAACAATTTTGTCCAAAAAATTACAGAAAAAGTATAGTGACCGTTTTATTGGATTGGCTGGCTGTGGATGGGGAAAGAGGGTTTGCAGTTTAATGGCGCATCAACATTAGTGCCTCAACCACAGTGCATTGGTCCGGGTTGCCACTGCACCAACATTACATTAAACAAACCTCAAACTATATCTTTTCATACATCTATACCTCCTGCAATAATAAAAATAAAAACCAGACAGGAGGACAGAGTCATTACCCAATTGACGCACTAACGCACATGGAAAATGGAAATGGCTACAAACAGCATCAAGATGATGAAAGTTCACACCCACATGATGTAACAAAGTGGCCGGTGATAACAGTGACATTCAGGAGGAAATTCCCCCTGAAAAGGAAACCATATATTAGATTGGAGTAACCAATTTGTTAACGGGCCAACACCACCTCTTCTCGGTAACTGCGGCGAAACGTTAAGTGACAACTTGGACAGTGCCCTTAATAGCCTGCAACTTAAAAGCCGTCTTCTTTTTCTCACAAGGCTTGCCAAGCAGCATGCAACCTCTGATGAAGAGTTGGAATGGTGTCTGAGGTAACAAAGCGGAGATCTTCGTGAGGTCCAGAAAGAACCCCTTTTGCGGCTGCATCAGTGTCTTGATTCTCAGCTACACCCACATGGCCCGTGATTCAGAAGAAAATCAGTCTTCCTCAGGCAAGAGGGATAGCAAGGTTTGAACTGGGTGTGTCAAAGGGTTCAGAAGGTTTTACGATGTCAATGACTCCAGGGCAGTAATGCAATCACTGAAGATGATAGAATGCATGCACTGAAAGTCAAGGATCCATTCCACAGCCAAACCAAGTGCCAAAGCTCTGCCAAAAATACTGAATAGTCTGATGGAAGGTGATGGGACACAGTAACTGCCTCATGCACACAAGCACATACCGCGCCAACTTCTTACTTCGAGCTATCAGTGAATAGCCGCCGATATCTGACAACCTGATTACATAGCCGCCGTAACTCCTGCAAGTACCTCATAGGAGGAGTTGAATTTTTGGGAGGACTGCCAGATGAAATGTGAAAAAGCCCCTTGGGACACGTCAAGACGCCACCGGAATCTCTCTCGTCAATACGTAGGGCATCTGAAAGGCCTTCTACGAACAGGACTGCTTTAGTCTTATCACAGAAATCAGCTTGTGAATTCCACAATGGCTTTCACTGCAGCAGTCCCTGAATGCTACGACAGGAGTTTGGTTATATCTTATCACTATAACCCGTTCGTTTCTCTTTATTATAAAGCATTTTGTAAAAAAAAAAAACGTTACTCTTATAAATTTGACCAGACCTTTTTTTTTCCTGTTTCACTATTTTAATCCATAATATTTTAAATGAGTAAGGAACCACATTGGAGATATTACTGTAACCAGATGAGGACGACAAGTGAGCAGCAATATTGATAAAAACATTCAATATCTTCATGCGGTCGGGCACTGAACACAGGTCGTAAGGTTCAGTTTCCAATTTATTAGAACTGCTAACTCAACGCTTTCAGGATCCCTGCTAACTTTCTATATGACCTGACGTAAGTATGCAATAAATTGTGTTTATGGCAAGTTAGTCATATACTTCCACAGCCGATTTGCCAGAATGACAAGTCCCCTGCACTACATTAGCAATATTACCCGTCTGAATTTCTGAGTAAACTTCGTTCTATCATTTGGGGATGAAAATTCACGAAGCTGATTTTGTAGCCTAGTATTATGCATCGGAAAAAGAACCAGGGTTTAATACCAATCAATTTCCACAGAATTCAACGAAGGACATTAAAATGAGTGTGTTGGTGGATACTTTAAAGTGCTTAAAAGTATAAAGGGAATGGTTAGCGAGGCATGCAAAACGTCGGTTTTTTTCCAAATTATTGATAAATTAGGCCTACAGCCAAGTTGCGAGGTTGATGCATCCCAAACTTCATCACGCTGTTAGTATGGTAACGATGAAGATAAAGCAACGTCAATTTTTAGTCATCTACTGTAAGTTCGGTGTAACAGTAATTGGTGGAATAATACCACCTAACAAATAAGTAGACGTTTTGAGCATAAGCCTGTTGTAGAATAAAATTTTGTGTTAAATTTTTTGTGAAATCTTAGCCTCGCACTAAAAACATAAGTTATAAGTCGAAATGCTAAAATCTCCAAAGATAAATTGACATGGTGTAACATTGTATTGCCAAAAATTCAGCAAATATTAACTCTATTTGTTCTGCTCCGCCCTTTTCGCTCTGGATTGTAGTCTATGGATTTCTAGACTAATACAGGTTGTAACTGAAAGGTATATACAAACTTTGAGGGTGTGGTCTATGACCAAATATAAGACAAAAAAGTCCTATAAACATGGGTCCGGAAATGAACCTGTTTTAGTTACAGCCCGCCCCCCCCCCCACCACCCCTCCCAAGCTCGGAGTAAAAAGATGAAAATTTTCCAGTACCTCGACCCAAATTTTCCAAAACAATGCAATTTTGAATATCATTCATGCAGTTTCAGTACTACATAATTCATGCTAGTTTGAGGTCTCATAGGTTTGTTGGTGGTACAGTATTGGGGAAGGGGGACATAACCTCTTTGGGTTTTATTTACTGCCACAAACATTACGTCGCCGTCCAGAGCCCCAATTAGGCAACGTCTTCATTAACTCTGGCTCAACTTCAAGAGAGCCTGCGTCGACGGTACAGGGCATTCATTATGAGAGGATTACCATGGATGGGAAATGTTGTGTTGTCTTTAAAAGAACATTTTGTCGAATTGGAAATTATTCAAGAAAAAAGAAATGTTCTTAACCAACTAAAGAAGAAAGTAAAATTAGAACAGATGTTTGAGTCACATTCAGAAAAGACATCGAAGATCTTAGTTGAGGGTGATCCTGGATTTGGCAAAACTACCCTGGCTGCAAAACTGTGTTTCGATTTCGCTACTAAAGAAAATTACATCAGAGAGTTTGATCTTGTTTTACTTTTTGCATTGAGAAATTTTAGTGGAAGTTTGGAAGAAATGTTGTTTTCTGCTGCTGGCACATCTGAACAACAATGTGACTGTCTATTAGATATTCTTAGGGACAAATCAATTCGGATTTTGCTGATCTTAGATGGATTTGATGAACTTCCAGAGCAATATAATAATTCAATTTTGCCTCTGATTCGTGGCGGTGAATTCTCCCACTTTACGATAGTTGTAACTTCACGGCCAGGCAAATTCGCTTCAAATACTTTCACCCAGCCTTCTTCAAATATATCCCGTGATTTAGGTTATGATATGACAATGGCATGGGACAAACACGTTAAAGCTGTGGGCATTAGTGAAGAAAGGCAGGCTGAATTTATTGGGAAACATTTATCGGATTTCTCATTAGATGTGAGACAACATGTCAATGAACAATTAGGTCATATCAAAATGATGAACATATTAACACCAGATTTTCTTAAGTGTCCCCTGTTTATGTTAATGATATTGCTGCTTTTAACAAATCAAGACAGCACTAATTTACCAGAATTTAAGACAAAAACACAAGTGTACAAAGGTGTTATGAGTTTTGTTATGGGCAGATACTTAAGTAAGACCGAAAAGTCATTTATGTACAAAATAATATCACGATTCTACTACAGTGTTAAGAATCGTCTGCTTAGAATGACATCACCTTCGAAACTTACCCTTGACCCGTTTTCTTTGGACAGTGCCAGAATGTCTATTTCTGCTAAGTTGATGAAGCAGTTTGGTGAATTTGCTCTCACAGCTATCAATGATAATAGCCTATTATTTTCTCAAGAATATATTTTAGGCTCAAATTCCAAGCGAGACAGACGGATCATGGACTTGGGAATTTTGACGAAGACTATATCAGTAAATGGATTTCGAGAAATAGAATATTACGAACCGGTCCACAAGTCCTTGATAGAATTTTCTGCTGCATATTACTTATGGGCTCAATTTATTCATAGCAAGCGTTGTCAATGGAAAAAAAATGTCCGTATGTTTCGCCCAATTTCTGGCAACAAATCATCCCTTCTGTTCCCATTTTTGGTAGGTCTAATGGGAAACGAAGCAGCAGCTGTTTTTGATGCCCTCACGCCATACGCAGCAGAATACTCTTCAGGCTTTAATCCGCTGATTCCTTCATTATGGGAAATGAAAATATCTGATCCAGTTTTAAGTGCCTATAAGACTTACGTTCGCCCAATTTTGGAATATGCGAGTCCTGTTTGGTGCCCCCACTTATTAGGTGACATCGATTTCATAGAGAAACAAAAAGCTTGGTTGGAATGCATAATCTAACTTACGAAAAAAGACTAACAAAGATCAGTTTAGTTAGTAATAAGAAATGACTCTTAAGGGCCGATCTGGTTATGACATACCAAATTCTGCACTACGCCATGGCCTTTAATTACTCTGAGATATTCCATTTACGTAACAATAGTGTAACGAGAGGTCATAATTTTAAGTTAATTGTTGGAAAAGCTAAATTGGACTGTCGGAAGTTTTTCTACGGACAGCGAATAGTTGCATTATGGAACTCTCTCCCATCACATTTGGTTAATGCCTGTTCTGTGTCTGTTTTCAGGAAGAATTTAAAATTGGTTGCCCTATCTAAGGTTCTGAAACGTTATTGATTTTAACTGCATTTTACCTTTTTTATTGTACCTACTTTTTTTGTTTGAATCTATACGCATTCTTTTTTTTACAAAGGACAGTATTTTGCTACACCTGGTTATGGCACGTCCATGTTTCATTTTATGATAAAAGCCTTTACTTTATGTACGACTGTGGTTCCTTTACACCCGTCAATTTTTCATAGCTTCATTATATTTTTACTATAAATACCGCATTTTATTTTCTCAACCAAAGTGTATCCCAGCTAAAAAAAATTCTGTAGAAAAACTTCAGAAATAATCTGCAGTTATTTGGCCACTTTCTGCAGATTTAAAATTGCAGTTTTTCTGCAGATTTGAAACTAGTTTTTCTGCAGATTTGAAACTGTAGTTTTTCTTCAGATTTAAACCTGCAGTTTTTCTGCAGAAGAGGAACTAGAGCAAAAAAATATCACTTTCGAAACTTTAATAGTCATTTCAGCTGCCACTTTAGTATCAAGGAAATTAAGAGACATTATTTATTATTGAAACTAATGTCCAATCCATACATCATATCATTATACTCTTAGGTTTTTAGCCAATCAACATACTTTGAAAAACAGTTATAATTTCCATAGTCCTAACTGCCTTTTCAAAACATGTTGACAGGCTTAAAACTTCTTTAGAAAGTACAAAGAAAGTACAAATAAACATGTAGATAAAAGTTATCCCTTTAAGAACGGCAGTCAGGCTGAATTTGGTTATACTCATGCAGGACTAGCAATTAAAAAGAACCAACAAAAAAAAAAGCTGACTGGCTTATATAAATAAATCGTCCCACACCCTGGAAATGGAGGATAGAAGTTTGCTTCATTTTTTCTGAGGCTTTTATATCCCCTTTTTAGTTTTAGCAGCAGTTGTGAATTAAAATGTCAAAAAAAAAAACCTAAAGTTGTGTTGTGTTTTTTTTTTTATTAGAATTTCAAAACTGTTACAGACAACTTCAAAAAAAGATGTAAGTTTGGGCATGGCGTGTGCTGTCAACATTTCTACTTAAAATATTAATTTCTGACTTGCACCAGAAAAATTGCGATCAACAATACATTAATTACCATAAAACGTGATAATAATGATTTCCTACCACCAAAGGGCAGTCATTTGCTATCACATATCAATTGTTGTTGTGACCGTTAAACATCTTGAAGCACCACTCACGTTACCGTAATTTGTATACGGTTTGGCCGCCCGGCTGATATCGAGGCTCTGGGACAAACGTGGCCAAAACTTAACGGAGAATTTCTTTCGTAGTAGGGAAACTGTCCTATAAAATTTCGTTTGCTGTCAACCACAAGGTATTGTAATCCTAAAACATTGCTTCAGTAACAGTTAAAATACGTTTAGATAAGAAGCTTTTTTTAATTTTGGGGGGAAAGTTGCACTACACAATCGTTACTCTACTCCGTATTTAGTGCTGTGCTGTTAAGCCTATTTTTTCGGCGACCAGAATCGTAATAACTACTTAAAATTGAAACGCACTGAAAATTACTTCTTTTTGGCCCCTCAATATGGTCAGCATGATAGTGGGACGTTCGAATTCCTTAATCTTTATCCATAAAAATCCAATTCTCCGAATCCGTAATAACCTAATCTTAAATGGAAATCTCCACATTTACAAGTTTTCAAACTTTCCATCGCGTTACATTTTCGGGTTCTCCTGTTGTGGAGGGAATAGGCGCTTTTCAGGCACACCCGTCCTTAAAAGGTTAATAAACGTGATAACTTGCATAATCTAACATACTTTATATTATGGAGTGTTGTTGCATACATGTTCGTAAAATTGTTTCTGCCAAGCTCTGAGAATGAACAATATCTTCGGCTTGCAGTTTACAACATTGACAGAAATTCTACAGATTTTATTTTCACCTAGCTGAGATTAAACAACAAACTGCAGAAATTCTCCAGATTTTATATTTGGGTTGCTGAGAGTGAACAACATCTGCAGAAATTCTGCAGCTTTTACCTTCAGCTTTCTGAGAATGAACAATAACTGCAGAAATTCTACAGATTTTATATTCACTTGCTGAGAGTGAACAACAAACTGCAGAAACTGCAGATTTTATCTTTGCTTGCTGAGGGTGAACTGCAGATATTCTTCAGATTTTGCTTCACTTGCTGAGAACTGCAGAAATTCTGCAGATTTTATCTTCTATTGCTGAAAGTGAACAACAATGTTTCTTATTTATTCGGGACTTATTTTACTTTGGTCGTTTCTGCAGGCTTTTTTCCCGATGGCTTTTACGTTCTAAACCTTTCTCTCCCTTTTTATTTATTCTATCCTTTGCCTTTTATTTGTATTTATATGCATAAGTTAGGTCTGGTCAGTTGCCTTTGGCTCGAATTTCACCAAGCAGAGTACGAGTTTCACCAAGCTTTTCCCCCCCGTTTTTGTTCACAAATATTTTCTCATGTCCTTTTTTCCCTTGGCATTGATTTTACTTTGACTTTTTTATTCGAGACTTTTTTTTTTCGCTTTGGCCGTTTTTCTAGGGTTTTTTTCCCATGGCATTTACTTTCTCAGGTTTTTTTCCTTGAATTTTATTCTAGCCTTGATTTTTTTTATTCGCGACCTAACTTTGCCTGTTATTTCCAGAACTTTTGTTTTGGAAGCTTTAGTTTTCCGTGGATTTTTTTCGTAAATTCATTTTTAACAAACTATACGCAAATCGCTGTGAATTATATGAAGGAAAGAGGAAAACAAGCCAAATACCAAAAACATTATTTTTAAATATTTTTGTTAATGCCATGGTTGAGGGGGAAGAAATGCACGTTAAATGTCTAGCTGTGTCTGGAATTTTAATTTTCATGAAATATTTTTAAACTACGAAATTGTCATGCATGTGCAGTGGCCTGCTGTCAATTCCCCGTAATCGGGTAACCGGAAGTCTTTTTGCGTTTCCGCCGCGAGCCTCCCAACCCGGATGTGACGTTGCTGTTTACTCGGTGGGTTTGTCTATATTATCCTTCTTTTCGACCTTGGTACTGAAGGCGAGACAACGCCCACATTTTTTGTGCGTTTATTTCGCTTTTGATAGAATGAAGTCGGGCGTCATCTGACTTTGGGTTGATGTCGTTAGCAAACCGATTCACGTACACTCAGAATTTAGCCCACATCACGAAAGGATTTTTACAGACAGTAGAAGTCGTGTAAGTATTTTCATATATATAAAGAGGTATTTATTCGGCAATGACATGACGTAGTACTATTGTATATAACTCTATATGGTTGGAGCCAGTAACTGGGTTAGCTGCAAGGGGCACTGGAGGCGAAAAGAAGGGCGTCTTACTGACCACAATGCTGTTAAGAATGGATTTCTAGGCCTATAACGCTCGATTTTTGTCGATTTGTTGGCAGTTGCTGACATCTTTAAGCAAAGGGAGTCTTTATTTTCCAATTACAACCTAGCAGCATAAGGTATCGGGGAAAACAACGATTTCTTTAGACTAAGAAACCCGCTCTCAAAGCACTGCCTTGACCAGAAGTGCCGTTGCTTAACCCTCCATTTTAAACTAGTACCCCATGCTTCTATCTCTTTTGTAGCCAATCTGACGTCACACGACGCTGCAGCTCTATAGGCATGTTAGTAAACTATAAACCAAACGTTTGTCTATGGTTAATTAAACGAAACCACACTCTCTCAAGAACGTTTTCGTCATTTAGCTCTAAACACCACAAGGTTAGTAGGCTACGATTAAAAGCACGAGCTTATAACAACAAATTGATTAATGAAAATATAAGACAATACTAAAAAGTGTATGCTAATTAAATTAACCAAAGGCGACGAAGGGTAGGTACATACTTAGAAAATGTGGATCTATTCGTCGTTTGTACTGTTGTTAATCGTGGTACACGGTATGGTGAGTGTGGCGTTTAAAGTGGCACTACCACCGAGTAAAAGTCTTCAGAATCTGGTAACAACTAGCGCTATCTGCTACTATCTAGCGCTTGCTTGCATCAACGCCATTCCTTTTAACGAAACGAACAAGCCATGAACCTCCTTAATTACGGAGTAAAAAATTGGTACGTCTTCGTGCACTAGGAGCAAGCTGTAAAGGTTAACAATATCACTGCCGCTAGATGGCGCCACGGTACTTTAGTACGATTTTGAAGGGGTGATAGTGCCACTTTAAAGTGATACTATAGCCGATTGAAAACAGTACGAAAATACCGTGGCGCCATCTACCGACAGTAATATTAACCTTTACGACGTACAAAACCTTTCCTCAATAATTAAAGAGGTCGTAGCTTGTTTGTTTCGTTAAAAGAAGGAGCGGTGTGCATTCCTTCGCTTGGTGCAAGCAAGTGCTAGATGGTACTAGATGGCGCTAGCTAGACGTTGCCAGATTCTGCCTAATATATATCGGTGATAGCAGAGGCGGATCTAGGATTTCTGGAAGGAAACTAACAGTTTTGGGCTTTTTAATGCTTTTTTCTGGTCACCATGTTTGTAGACAAGTTTAGGCCATAAAACAACCGTTGTTGTCAAAATATTCATTGAGCAGCCAACAACATGGGGGCTAAATACCGCACACCGACTCTCCACAATGACATCTTATTATTACACGAATATAGCTATGTTCTTTCATCTGCAGCTGGTTTTAAAAATATCGTTTGAATTTCCTTCAGTATCTTTCTGCAGCATAAAACTAACTTTTGTAGAACTCTCTATGCCGTGTAGGACTTCTTCAAAAAAAAGTAACGGCCATAGGCCCAAAAATTTACATCCACTGCTTCCTTTTTTGTAATTCGCGGGTAAGTAAACAAACAGTTTTGAAGATCAAGGCAAAAATATGTTGGGCAATTTAGTTCTCCACGCATAGCAGGAAAATAACATTTTAAAATAATTTATTTAGTGCTGAAGGGGAGTGTGCTCGCATCCTGTGCACCCACCTAAATCCGCTACTGGGTGGTAGTGCCACTTTAAATATTTTCTAAGGTCCTTTCTCTTCTTGGCTTTGATTTTAGCTTTGACTTCCCCCCCCCCCCCCCATGGCTTTTACTTTCGCAGGTTTTTTTCCTTGACTTTTATTCTATCCTTGATTGTTTTATTCGAGACTTACCTTTGACTGTTATTTCCAGAAATTTTACTGTTATTGTTGCTGTTATTGTGGAAATTTCCATATACATGACTACATACGATTAAATAAAAATGCTAAATTCATAGACACAAAATTTCCTCGAGAAAAATTAGACATGAAGATAAGACGGTGTGACGTTTGGTACGTACACAGTCCTATGAAAGGTGTGATATCCACCCAAAACCAAAACTGGTATAAGAGAAACCACTAAGTTTCCACAAAGGTTCGGCCCTTGAAAGTAGCGATATCATTCAACCAAGGAAAGACCACCAAGGTTAATGCTATTAACCAAGTTAATCGCACCAAATGATATTTTGGACGTTAAATGAAAACTTGAAGATTGCTTTCGCGAGTAGCAATCTTCAAGTTTTCATTTAACTTTCGAACTATTAGTCTGTGCGATTAACTTGGTAAATCGCATTAACCTTGTCGGCCTTTTCCTGGTTGAACGATATCACTACTTTCAAAGGCCGACCCTTTGTGGAAACTTGGTGGCTTCTCTTATACCAGGTTTGGTTTTGGGTGGATAAAATATACGCAAATTGCTGTAAATTGTGTAAAGGAAAGATGAAAACAAGCCAAACAGCGATAATTCAAACAATTAAAGGTGCGTTTTAACTGTTCAACTGTTCGACTTTACCAGGAATGCCACGATCGGGGGGGGGGGGGGAGAGGTGTTGATATTACTTGGCTACGTGGGGATGATTTCACCTTTCCACTCATTTGGGAGACTGTTAGGCAACATTGCGGATGACATAATCCTTTCAGTCACATGGGGGGGGGGGGGTAGAAATAATTGTGTCGTAGGGCTCGTGTGACTTGGGGGTGTTCATTGAGTCATTTCTGTTTACGTGAGTGGGGACAGGATGCCATAATAAATTGGAGCGGTCATCTTGGACTGCGAAAAATGGTGGTGGCGTGTGGAGCATTTAAAATATCTGTGGTTTCTGTGGGGTGGGTTCGGTGGAATAAAATTGGGGGGTAGGAGGAAGTGGCTGGCCCGTAGGGTGGGGTTACGCGGAGGCCATCATCTTTACATACAATTTGGTAAAACTTACACATGTCGGTGTGGAGAGGCCCATCATTAGCAGGATGAAGCGAACAACAGCCTAACCACGTCCAACCTCTCCATCGGTGAAGATTGCAGGCACCCCTGCCAAAACTCAAAAAATGTGCGGAAAAAAAGTGAAAAATCTGAAAATGTCTAAAATTTGTGTGCGAAAAAGTGTGGAAAAAAAATGCAAATGTGTTAAGAAAAAGTATGAAAGACTTAACGATCCCATGTGGTTTCCCTACAAAAATGTATAATAATAATGCACACTACACCAGCACTTACAAAAAAAGCAAAAAAAAATCATAAAAGTTTATTTTCTACGATGGCCTCATATATACTACATAGAGTTTCTAATTTTTTTTAATTAACTAAAAGTCTTTAGGAAAATAGCTCAAGGTTCCTAGTACTTCCGATTATCGGCCATCACACATGCTGCTCGACTATGTCGAAACCGGACAAAACGCTTCTTAATGCAGATTTTACAACATTGCTCTATTTCATTGGTTAAATTTATACAGAATTCTACAGCAAATCCAGGAGTTAAGTCGTTAATTTTAGACAAATAATTTTCTTCCCTGTCGTTTCTAAATCAGAAAAATAGAACCGCACTTAGATCTGTTTCTGCATACTCGCAAAAGGGTGCAAAGGTACAAAGGCAAGGGGTAGCTTGAGAGCTTAACAGTCGTGCATGTTTTAGTAAAAAGAGTTCAAAGTTCAAGATCATTTCCAAGTTACGCAAGCCAAGACATTCCAAAACTAATTAGCACTATTAATAACCAGAACCGCACGTTAACCACATTATAAAACCTTACATATGTAATTGATAGTCAAAATGTCCATATACAACACCTATCCAATATTGCTTGGTTACCAAGATATCACCCTATTAGACCCCAATTATTTTGTGATTGTGTATTTAAGTCATGGCTTAGTGGTAGCTTGTGTCCGACTATCTGCAAGGCACACGCCTTACTGTGGCTTCATGCACTGAGGCTAAATTCAGTAGCACCACACACTCGGATGCAGCAAGGTGCACCAACCTGTGGGAAAATTTTGCGGTAATGGAATTATATTCAAAACTGCAATATCGTCTAATCTTGCCATCACAGGAGCACCTTGCCAGATCTTGGCATAATGACGCTATTTGCACGGAAGCGGACCTAGCTTCTTTTCAAAGCCTCTCACTGCCCAGGAGCTCTTAACATTTTGGTAATGAAAAATACCTTGGAAATAATGCTATTATTATTAAATGGCAAAGGCAGCAGAAGTTCCTTTTTCATTAATCCGAAGAAAAAGTCTATTCTGCCGGCCCTCCTGAATGGCCGGCTAAAAATTATTTCTTTTACCTAGGAAAACATACGTAACCTGTTAATTTAGCAATCATTGTCCCAATAGATGTGTCTCCCTGGAGGTTTCTTAGTTGCGTGTAGCCGCCTGCTCGGTATCCCCACTGCGCATGCATGTCACAGTTCTCCTCTATAAAAGCTAGAGCGCAGAGGCTTTCGGCATTTATTTTCCTCTCAATACGTCAGGCGGAGACTCAAGAGGGGAGGCAGTGCGGGTGTAGGTTACGTATGTTTTCCTAGGTTATGTATGTTTTCCTAGGAAAAATGGACTTACTTATTACCGCTGTTTAACTTGTTAATTTAGCATTAACAGGCGACCTCGTCAAAGTTAGCGGGCATCGTCTTGACGGGCGCCCTGGGTTATGAGCAGGCTTTTCCCAAAAAAATTTGAATAAATATCGTACTTTATTCAGAACAGGTGGCAAAACAGAAATTTGGTTCTCTTTCGGAAAAATTGGTGGCCCTGAAAAGGACCGTCGGGTTTAAATAGAAGGATCTTGCTTCCGTCTTGATGGTGGCTTGCTTCCGGCTTGAGGAAGGCTTGCTTCTGCTTCGTTCTGAGTGCTTAAGGGGGGTTGACCACATCCCTGGCTGCGATGATTGGTCCCAGCCGGTATAGTTTATCTGCTTGACTTGACATGTCCCTGAGGTGGAGGCGTTCCGCCAGGATGCTGCTGCCAGGATGTTTTGCGTTGAGATGGCATTGTGGTGAGCCCAAGATGTTGAAATTGCTCAGAGTACCATGTGCCTTCACGCTCATGTTCTCGTCTTTACCATCAGTGCTGTCGTATGCTGCGTGGATTGTTTTCTTTATCCATTTTGATATCGAAGCGGCAGAGATTTCCCCAGTGGATGAGTCGCCGGGTAGGAATAGTTGATTTCTTCCTTTTCGTATTTCCGGGTATGTTGTTCGTGCTAAGTAAAAACGAAGAGCACGTACTGGACAGAGTTGGCGTTCCGGTTTATTTCCAAGGATGTTTGTGAGTGCCATGATGATGATCGGTTTTGAAGGTTCAGAGGGTTTCTGGGGTTTTGCTCTGAAACTGGCACGCGGGTTAGAGTTACTGAGTTGAAATATGGGCCAAAAACATAGTATGCTGGATCCGCTGATAGTGCTTGTATTTCGCTACAGCGAAGGCTTGCGGCAAAGGTTACAAGGAAAACATTTTTCCATGTCATGAGATGAAGATAGCTGTCCTGCATCGGTTCGTATGGGGCTTCCATTAAGGAGTTTGGGACAGCGGGTAAGTCCCAGATGGGGAAGAGTCGTCTTGTAGCTAGTCGTTCCATTTCAAAATATTTAATTAACCTCAAAATGCGATAATCTTCAAAGAGGGCGGTTTTATTTGCTGCCTTAAAAACAGAATTCAACGCCGATCGGTAGACGAAGATGGTTGAGCATTTTAATCCTTCCTTGAACTGGTCGTTGAAAAACTTTAGTCGGATTGGTAGAGAGGGATCGATTGGATTAACTTCCCTTCTGTGACACCAATGAAACCATCTTGTCCAGTGGCTGTCATACATTCTGTTTGTTGAGTTTGTTGCTTTAGAAGCGATGTGGTTGGCCTCGTCTTGATGAATTCTAGCCTTCTTGAGCAGTTTGATGATAAAAGCCATCCGTGAAGGGAAGATCTGGTCGCAGAGGCAGGCTTATTGGAGTGTCGACTATGAGGTTCAGGATATTTGGGAACCAAGCTGCTGATGGCCATAGTGGGGCTGTTAGGAAAACAGACTTTGAGATTCTTCTATCTTTAGTAGAACTTGTGGAAGGAGTTTGAATGGTGGGAAGAGGTATGCGTAATTGCGTATAGGTTCTGCCAAGGGTATATTACCACGTCTACTGCTATGGTTTTTTCATCCGGAATTGGGCTGATGAAGTGGGGAAGTCTGGCATTGTGCCTCGTGGTGAATAGGTCCAGCATTGGGGTACTCGAAATGTTGAAGAGATATTCGCAAGTGGATTTGTGGAGGGTCTACTCACCTGTGGGAGGATTCCGGAGAGATAGAGAGTCTGCAATCACATTTCTGCTCCCTGGAATGTGCTGGGGCAACAGGGTGACGTTGTTCTGTAAGCAGAATTGGAAGATGGCTGAGGTGATCACGTGAAGTTTCCATGACTTTGTCCCTCCTTCCTTCTGGACATAGGCTATTGCTGTCGTGTTGTCTGCTTGTACTTGTACTACATGATTTTAAACTTGTGGGCGAAAGTGTCGGAGAGCTAGCAGGATTGCTTTTAGTTCCAAAATGTTGATGTGGTCCGCATCTTGAGGAGACCACAGCCCTGAGATTTGAAGGTGATCCATGTCGGCTCCCCAACCTTCTTGGGAGGTGTATGTGAAGAGTAGACGGTCTGGAGTTGGTATGTGAAGGGGTATGGATTGTGCCAGATTCGTTGGGTCTGACCACCATAGGAGAAATTCGAGGAGGAAGTCTGGGTCCAATTCTCGCTTGTGGTCTGGTAGATCTTGAAAGGTATGACCATGCAGCGACTGTAGGGCAAAAGAGCTGCCACGGCACCCAACTTCCCGATGAGCGAGTTCAATTCCCTGAGTGAATGTAGAGGTTGTTGTCGGAAGCGCCGTGAGTGTTCGATGAGGTCTTCCATTCTCTCTAGAGAGGGCGTTACTGTTGCATTGAATGCAATGCCTAGATAAGTGAAGACTTGTGTTGGTGTTAGGCAAGATTTTGGGAGGTTTGGTCAGAATTCTAACTGGTTCAGTAGGTTTATCTTGAAGTTCTTGTCGATTTCCAGTTGCTGAGGGTCTTGGGAGTTCAGCAACCCGTCATCAAGGTATGCGCTTGCGTGGATCTGCTGTAGATGTAATTTGGCTAGTACAGGTTTCAGAATTAGTGTAAAAATATGTGGGGTGGCATTTAGACCGAAAAAACAGGAGACACTTGAATTCACAGATTTTTTTGGTTGTATAGGAAACGAAAATAGTGACGGGACTTGGGATGTAGTGGGACGTGTAGGTAAGCATCCTCTAAGTCGATTGAGAATGTCCATTGAGATTGTCGTTTTTCTTGAGGGAAAGTCGGATTGTTTCTAGGGTTTCCATTTTGAAATGATCGTTGGAGATGAACTTGTTGAGGAGTTTTAGAGGAGTTTTAGATTGAAAATTAATCAATATCCCCCCGACTTTTTTGGGGAAAAAATGGGAAAACGACTAAAAAGTTAATTTGCGAAACCCAACTATTTACGTTCATGCAAATATATTAATTCAAACTATTATGATTTACTATTTTAAATTATGTAAACATAAGACCGTCGACAACAAACAATGCTTGGCTACTTGAAGGAACCTTTATAGGAGAAGAACTAAGAGTAACACTTTTTCATATCACTTCAACGAATTTCCTCCAAACCTTAGAAACATTAAACATATACATCAAACAAAAAACTTATTAAAGAATGGAGTTATTACTATTACGAATAATTACTTTGACCCCAATCATAAAACCTTTAACCTAAGACCCTCAAGAACCAACAATGCATGGCTGTAGACTCCATCTTGCAGCAATTCATGTGGCAAAAGAGTCATATATAATATTATTCCATCCTTATTCAACGAAATCTTATCTGTTTAAGAAATATTACTAATGCTAATAAAATGAGAAAATATGTAAAAAAACTGGATATTGGGAATTATCTAAACGTAATATCATGGTACTTTATTCATATAACGATTTACTCTTTACATAAATTTTTTATTGTTAAAGTATTGTTGATACTTTAATTTAGTCTTTACCAATTGGACCAACGTCGCAGATGAAAAGATCTCTCATATTTCGTGTTACTCATAAGTGATGTTTGTACAGTCCTTCAATGTACATACTAGCTCTAGCAGCTTCTTGCGTTGTCTTCTTTGCTGAATAAAATTATTATTATTATTATTATTATTATTTAATTTAAGAATGTGTCTTAATTGTGCGATCCTTACTGACACGTGAGCATATCCTCGTGTGTTGTGAGGTTTGTCTTTTGCAAAGCTCTCTTCTGTAAACTGTGTAAACTCAGTTTTTCAGTTTGTCATTCATTTATTTTTTTTTAGTTTTCAGAATGGATGACTTCTTCATCATTACTTTCACGGTCATATTTGGACTGTCTTTTTGACATTACTCATTTGGTTCAATGTGAAACCTGCACGAACACCTTCATATGTGAGAAAATCCAACAGTAAGATTTATTCTATCATTACAGCTAATATTACGATATCTTGTATTCGTCTAAAATGTTGTCGTACAGCTGCTTTTTCTTGTATATCAATAATTGCATGCTTACTAGTTCTTCAGGATTGCATGCTTACTAGTAAAGGCGGTAACCTCAACCTCTCATGTTAAAGCCGAAATTTCTATTCTTAATTTCTCGTCTGTCTTTCAATATTTTTCATTCAAATTTAGTATGTAAGCTTTGTTGAACTTGTTGAACATGTGTCCGAACTTTTATTAAATTCCAATTTGTCACATCAGACATCTGGACTTGAGCAGTAATCGTCATTTTCATTTTTGGCTTCTTGTTGTTGGCACGACACATTTCTGCTACACTCTCTACAGATCAAACTATTCATCCTGTAAAACTGATTCTTTGCTTATTTTACAGATATTGCTCTGTATAGATGTGCCCTTTCCATATGACTTTCTTTAATAATTTCACGTGGTACAGGGGTTAGGGAGCTCCAGATCGATTGTTTTACATTGTTTTGAACATTGTTATTATGCAACAATGCTAGTCACCAAACGCCAGTTGCAAGACGTAGACTCAAGATTAAAGAGTTTTCTTATTGGTTTACGCAAACCGTAATTGATAAAGATACAAAACATTAAAACAAGCTATTTTAAACTGCATGGTACGCCAAAATAGCACGAATTAAAAAACAAAAAACGAACTCGTTTGATGCTTAAGGTAAGGTTTAACTGATCCGAAGTCAAACCAGGAAAGGAACACAAATAAACTTTCCTGTAAGGTTTCAGATACTGCAGTGTTGCCGTATTGTTTAGTCCACATAAAACCTTAAACCAGAGCCCAAATTTCAAAACTGTTAATTCCCTGTGAATTAAATAACAATGTAAGGCTACACACTCGACTACTTTCTTGGCTAAATTTGGTCAGTCTTGTTCGGTCAAGTCATATACTTTCCCGTTCATGTCCCTGGTGGTGATATAATTATATGACATTTTTCAAGATTTTCACGCACATTTGCTGTCATGGGAATTCATTACTTCTTTCCGGATATTTCCAGGTTTTCAAGGACTGGCATGAAACCTGAATGAGCTGTAAAGCTGTGCTTGGCCCACTAAGATGATTAGTTTTTTTTTTAATACAGGGATGTCCTTTAGCCAATTAGAACGCACCAATCATAAGCTGTTCTATCGTGTGCAAAAGTAAAAATGGTAAAAACATTTGAATACAGAAGTAAGGTTTCCAGGTAGACTAAATATTACAGCAACACTGCAGTATCTGAAACCTTAAAGGAAAACTTTGCGTTCCTGTGCTGTTTTGACTTCGGATCAGTTAAACCTAACCTTAGAGTTCGTTTTTGTTTTCTAATGACGTATAATCGTTTACACGATTCTGCTACATCAGTTGCTTAATGCATTGTGTCCTATATCATTTTAGATAAAAACATAATGCCGTAGTTGACTAACAATTTTAGTTAAAAATCTGTTTTTGTTGCTATTGTAAAGAATAAACGGGGACAGTACGAGTACTATAATTTTCTGAATTTAGTTTAAAGAAAAAGCAAATGCGGCCGTCAACTTTGACTCTGGCAAAAACTGAGGTTAGAAGACAAAAGTCAGTAAACCAAGTTTATGACAAGGCTAGACAAAACAGCCACAAAGACATCGCACCAATTCTTGACACCCTAAATGGGTTTCACCATTCGTTAGGTTTCACTGTGGAAAATGAGGATGATCAGGGCATTTTGGCCTTCTTAGACATTTGTGTGCACAAGGATTCCTTCCTACACCGTGCGTATGTGTCACATTACATTAAACCAACCCGGACCACCAGATCGATTAATTATAGGTCGGCACACCCCCCTGCAGTCCTCAAAGGAATGCTAAGAGGCGAAGTTGTCAGGGCATTAAATCACTGCACCTTGGAAGTTGATAAAAGTGTCGAATTGCAGCGTATTCGTCACAAGTATGTGATTAACGACTACCCCTCAAAATTGGTAGAAAATGTGATCCAAACCACATTGAAGAGACTTGATAAGCAACCTACTGACGTAGGGAGTAAACCCCCCCCCCTCCATTAGATTGGACTGTAATTCCGTACATACCCGGCTTGTTTGAGGCAACTCAGAAAGTATTCAGCAAATGTGGTGTAAGGGTGGTTTCCAGACCACTCCAATCAATAGGGAACCAAATTCGGCCTTCCCCCCCCCCCCATCTTTCTTCACCACAAAACCAACCAAGAATAGTCGACAATCCAGAGCGGTATGTACCCACATGCCTCAACCTTGCAGCCTCAATTACAAATCCACAAGTGGACTCTAAAAAGGATGTTGTGTACTGCATCAAATGTTTAGATTGCCCCTACATTTATGTGGGAACTTGCAAACGCCCACTAGGCATAAGGAAATTGGATCACGGAGACGCAATTTTGAAGTCTAAGGAGTCTTATGCTGTGACTAAACATGCGGAATCCACCAAGCATTCCATAGATATCAGTGGTACTTCCATTGTGTATGTTGAACCGATCGAGAAAATTAGACGGCAACTAGAAGCCTACACCATTGCAGTGAATCGTACCAGGGTTATGAACGTGGTAAAAAATTTCCCAATTATGGAAAAATGGCAATCCATCTTTAATGGCCTTCCAATGTGTGAAGTTTAAAGATCAGTGGTGTTACCTCTTGTGTCCAAGATGGCGGATGCAGTTGTCTGTAGCTGTGTTGCTGGGGCATGTTTTTATTCGTGTTTGTTCATTTTTATGTGAGTATTGGTGCATAACGCAACTGGTAATCTATTGGAGGTCTCATTATTCATTGTTGTTGTGACTTTGTCTGTCTTTTAGGTGACCAAGGCAGCAATAGTCTGCCGAAAATTATTAAAACAGTGTATTTAGATGAACTTGTGGTTTTCCAATGTGACCAGGAACATATCTCTGAAAATTTTACGTCCACACAACCACAATTTGCTTTGTTTATTTAGCCACAAAGAGTTCAGCCACAAAGAAATCTTAGTAATCTATAGTATAACTAAGATCGTAGTTTTTTTGTTTCTGTGTCCGCAGTGGGAATCTCGATAACTTAATTCTATTGAAGTCTAGTGGGAATCCCGGCTTGGGGCGACTGGGATATGGGCGACTGGGATATGGGCGACTGGTAACTGTGGCATTTAATTTCTCAGAACTTCAACAATAATAATTGGGAGGTTTAATGACGTCACAGTATTTTCAGGCAAACGAGAAATCTGAACTATACTCTATAAAACCTGCCATATACGGAAACTGCCCTAGTTATTTATCTAAAATCATCAGTTTACTGAATTAGAGAGGGAAAACTCAGATTATGTGCCTTAGTTCTACATATCAGTCGTATGTATGTATGTGTGTAAAAGTCTGGTAATGTTCAAAATTGAGCCGGTTCAGCCATATAAGCATTAAATTGCTTCGGCTGACTTAAGGCTACAAAGAAATTAATTAAAAAAAGTATGTAAATATGCGTATATACATGTATATGTATGTATGTATGTGTATATACATGTATATGTATGTATGTATGAGTATATGAATGTATGTAGTAGTAGTAAATTACAAATGCCATTTCTCTTTTGCTATATTTATTTCAGGAAGCCATATAAGAGAGGATTTTTTGATGAAACTAGCTAAGAAGCTAGGTAGAGAATGGAAAAACATTGGTCGATCCCTAGGAATCGAAAATAAAAAACTTGAGCAGTTGGATTTCGATCACCGAGGGTATTTAACTGAAGCCATTTGTCAAATGTTGATCACATGGAAGAATGACAACGGAAAATCTGCAACTCTTCCTGTTCTAAGAAAAGTCCTACAAGAAAATGGAAGAACTGATTTGGCAGAATGGATGTAAGTCAATTATCGATACCGGAACAGTTTGTTTGTGTTCTATGTCTGTTTGTGTTAAAGCAACAATCACATTAAATTTTTGTACAACTTTTATGGCATACCCGCATTGTGTCCATTACGTAATATGGGTATGCATTGTGTAATGCACACCCACATTGTATGCGAACACTATGTGTGTATGCACGCCCCATAAACACAAACCAGCACTTTGAATACACATGGCAGTAATTGAGCCATGATGCATATATCACTCTATGAATCAGGAGACTACACCTCGCCTGCATGGTCAGATGCAGTGATTTTTAACTGATGTTGTAAAAGTCGGAAATACCAGCCATCAGAAGTCATACTGAATGCTTCCTGACAAGTGCTTTCTGTTTGCAGAGATGTGAGGTAGATCATAATAAAGACACGAAGTTCACATAATAACCGTGGGTGCAATGTTTGGCACAAGAGTCCGGAATCATTATTAAGCATGACTAGGTGTAAAATACTGAATTAGTTCTTCATGCACCTTTTCTGCAATGCCTACTCCTCGAAATCATTTATTTCCATTTTTGTGTGTATTTTACATGATTTTTGTTGGCATATTTAGCCGAATCAGTGCCTTTTATTACATTTTTAGTTTCTGAAAACCTCTTGAACTTTTGCGATGGCCATTTCAAAATATTTTACATAACAACAGCATTACCCTTATCTGTTACGGGTACTACAACTATATTTTTACCTTACATTTTAGTTCCTCTCAACCCACCTCTACAATAGACGACAGAAACATTAGTGATGAAGGTAAGGAAATGCACTTCTGAAACTTAAGAGTTTTGACCTTTTGATAGAGTTAGCATACCGAATATCATTTAACTTCGTATTTCAGTGCAGCGAGATTTTCCATATTAATAGCGTTTCATTCAATAAAGTATCGTATTTATGGCCGCATTAGGTTTTAGCGGTATATTGTAAAGTTGCTATCCATTTAGTATTGATTTCTGGAGCATTGAACATGACAACAGAGGCAACATAAATAGCGATAGTTTCTAACTGGAGAACGTTGATTACTTGCACCCATGTATTATCGATGTGGAAGGAAAACCAATGTTGAACAGTTTCAAATAGCTGAATCTCCTTCAACCTATCGAAAAAGTTCTAGAATTACTAGTATCATGAGTCCATATCAATGATAACCAGCTGCAAATAGTTATTGTCCAGGCTTTGGTGTTTAGGGCGAAAAACACTAAAAGCAGGGAGCAGTAGAACAAACTATTGCACATCACCACAAGAGTATCCTTTTCACTGGATGTCAAGCAATAAAGCAACAAACTCACAACAATACAAATCATGGTGTAAACAAGAATACAATATGCAAATATTCATGCTAATAAAAAAATCATATTTCAACATAGTCTTCCTCAAAAACAGATATCACGCTATCTTCAAATACTGTAGGTGAGTACACCTGAATTTTTTGAGAGTTTGCAGGGGTTGTTGTGAGTTACCATTCACATGTGTCATCGTTTGGAAGTGTCAGGATCCACAATGCATCGCATTTCATCTGCTGGAATTATTGTAGACAATTGTTGTAAATGGTTGCAGTACATTGACAGGAATGGTGAAAAGATTGGGCCCGATCAAAAGGAACAAAGTGACTGTATGCACTGCAAAGTGACTGTGATGGCACAGGCTACGATACCTCTACTCTTTAGCACTGATTTAGTTATTAAATCACCATAATGTCACTGGTATATTGGCAATCAATTCATCAGAGGCATTGACAGACACCATGCTTTTTGGTATAGCCACACATTCATACAACCTTCACATCAGAAACACATTCACGCACATTCTTAGCCTTCCTCGCAACCCACTCATCTAAGCTCTATCAACCCATTCCTCCACCGGCAATCTACTTAACGCATCAGCATTCTCATTACTGGTACCTTCCGTGTATTCAAAATTAATTGCCTTATCTTGCAAAAAGAGTGCCCATCTCAATAAAAGCTCATTTGCAGCCTCACTTTTTTTCCTACCTGCCCCAACTACACCGACGGATTATGATCAGTTTGAAGGACATGGCTGCAATTTTTTTTACACCCCATACGACCGCCAGACATTCTTTTTCTGTCGTACTATACGAAAGCTCTGCTTTTGTCAACTTACGTGACAAAAACAAAACCGGATGTTCCTTTCCCTCATCAAAGCACTAAAGCGATTCTCTTTTGTGAAGCACCTGTCTACACAAAAAATTCCCTATCTCTAACTGATCCTGGCAGTACAGGAGCATGCACAATTATTGATTTTACCTTTATCAAGGTCTCTTGACATTTTAAACCTCAACCTGCCTTCTCAGGCGACTGTTTTTTGAGCAAGTCGGTTATTGAAGCTACAACATTTGCATATCGCGGAATGTAGTGCGGATAGTACCCAACTAAACCAAGTAATGCTCAGACATCTTTTTTGTTTTTTGCTCCGGCATCTCCTGGATTGCACATACTTTTTCAAGAGGCAGTGATCTCCACCCCCTCCTATCATGTGGCACAGAAATTTCGTCCTAGGCATCCTCAGCTGACATTTACGTGGATATATTGTTAATCCATCCGCTTTAACTGCCTATTGAAAGTCAACATATTTTGTAGATGTTTTTCCCAACCACTGGTAATAACAGGAACGTCTTCTAAAAGAACGTCTAGCAAACTGATAGAGATCTCTGCAAACCTCCATCATGAGATGCTGAAAATACAAAATGGCGTTCTTTAGCCCCATGTTCCTTTTCAGGAACTCAAAAACCTCAAGTTGTGTACTAACGGCTGTTGACTCGATCAGTCTCTGGGCGTTTTTCATAAGCCAAATCCCCCTTACCAACTCGAATACTGAAATGACCATGACTCCAGTTCCAACTCCACTATTTCATCAATTTCTGGCATGGTAATTCCCTGCAGCTTAGTACCAATATTTAGCTCCCTGTAATCCGCTGCTGGTCGCGGATGCTTCCCTTCATCCTGACAATGAGTTTTGGTGAAGCCATTTTACTCCTAGTTGGCCAAATGATGCCAAGTTTCAGCTTTCTCTGAATCTCAGTAGTGCCTGGTAACACTGAAAAGACACTTGGTACCATATCGAACATTTCCACCAAATCCTGTTTTTACTTTTCAGTAAGAAGTCCAACCTTTGAAACCTCAAGCACCTGTGCATCAGTCAAGGCATTTGCTGCCCTCCACCTTTCCAGTTATGTGTCTCTTCTTCAAATTGACCACACAACTGCACTTCATTAATCATGGTAAACTTCCCATAATAAGGTTTCATCAGATTTGTGTGAAACGTTTTCAACTTCCATCCTTTCTGCCCTTTCCAATAAGCTGACAACTTATTTGTCCTGTCTGTCTTTAAAATCAACACGTTACAACCTGGTTGATACTTACGTTCTCTTGCATTTTTGTTATAGTATCGCTTACTTTTCTCCTGTGCTGCCAATGTAGCGTCATTGGTAAACGTCTTTGCTGCTCAAAGTCATTTAGTTTTTCCACTACATAATCAAGCACATTGGGTTCACAAACACCTTCCTCCCTGCCACTTTTCCTTAATTAAAATAAGCGGTGTTGTGATTTCCTTTACCTGATCCACCATTCCTGGCCATTTGTAAATTTCCTGCAACCTTGCCACCGTTTTTTGGTTTGCTGTATGGCCAAAGTATGCATTTGAAGGCACCAAGCAATCAGCTCACTAGACGACCTGAAGGGTACAAGTGATTGTATATACGTTTATCCAGTCCAGGTTGCAGCCCAGTTCCTATACAAGAAGCCATTTTTCCAATAAAATCTTTATCCTCCTTCTATTTGACTGCACTGCTTCCCTGCAGCCTTGCAAAGCCACATCAGAAAGCTGCTCGCTCCTGAGCACTTCTCTGTCGACCTTCATAAGCTCGTGGAAAGACTCAATAGTAATTCCCAGTGCTTCACCTTTTTCCCTCCCTGTATATATTTTGCCCTGTCGGAACTTCTTGCCCCTTTTTTTTTACTTTTCTTTTCCTTTCAAATTTAACAGGTCCTTATCGACATGTCAACTCGGGACCAACTCCCTGGTTTATTCTTTTCATTTAACATTCCAAAACTGTCTACGTTTTCTTTAACCTCTAATTGCTTGGAACTACCGTGTTCCACATTTGGCAAAACTGCTACACGGCCATCTCCAAGAAACGAATGTTTCCAAATTCACCTTATAATTATCTACATTATTAACTTGCTGCTTAACAACACGTTCCATGTTGCGCATAACTGCATTTATCTCTGTAGCCACTGGTTTTCCCACCATTCGTTATGGGTGACTTTAGGCTTTCATTCGATTTTAGCCACAGTAACAATGAATAACCTTCATTTTTAAAGAAAGGCGACACCCCACAAACCAATTCCGCGTCCTCTTCCTCTGTACGCAACAAAACATTCGCTAACAGTAATTCTACCACTCTATCTTAAATTACTGAACCTAAAGTTATTCTTTCACCAGTATTAGCTGGTGGAACCACTCCTTTTTACGACACCACATCATGAAAAGCACCAGTATCCAAAAGATAATTAGCATTTACCCTATTCAACTTTCACGGTTTTAATAACCCTTCCTTAACAGCCGTATATTTTGAAATGGGAACACAAACAGAAGATGATGGGTAAGCGAGAGTAAACCCAGTACAAACATTGACTACAGTCTTTGCCTGAGTTGTGGGACAATATCTTACCAGGTGTGTTTCTGAACCACACCCATGACACTTTCTAACCTTATCAGACCCTTGTGGTGCCCTTGAAACATTCCTGCTCTCACCCTCGGTCCGACTAGCATCCTCTTTGTTTATATTTGCATTTCTTCCTTGAACACCATTACGTGAATTACCATTTCCAGAATTACCTGCATTCCTGAATTACCTGAAATACCAAGGTTAACTTAATTACCATAACTATCTGAATTACCTGAAATACCAGGATTATCTTAATTACCATAAGTATTGGTCTCCTACGTGTTAGCTGATAATCATCAGCCAACCGGCCCAGGTCAAAACTGAGTCAACAGGCTCTTTATTAGCCACACTCTATAGTAATTGGGTTCGGCACCTTGTTGAGAAACTCCTCGATCAATATTTGTTGTAAGAGCTTCTCAAAACTCACCCACAATTTAACTTTTTTTCTTCTTTACCAATGATGTTCCCAAAGTGGTCAAGTAGTGCACGAAATCCAGAAAAGATTGCTTATCCAATTTCTCTGCCCCTCCCCCCCCCCAAAAAAAAACTGTTTATGTAAATACTGTTCAGTTACAACCTCACTTTAACCTTAAGGCTTTTACACAAGACTTAAAAGATGCAAATTCTGTTTCGTCTAACCAACTCAAGAATTCTCGCGTCTTCCCAGAAAACAATGATCAAAGTCGAAAACTCCATTCCTCTTTTGGAAATTTCATTTTATCACAAATTTTAGTAAACCCCATTAAGAAAACCTGAATATTTTCACTCTGCTCCTTAATTAGCTGACACAGGTTGGTCATATCATATTTATGAAAATCCGACGACTTATTCCCGCCTTTTTGTACCCCTGACTCTACTTGGTCCCTCTTAAAAGATAACTCCTGTTGTTGTCTTCTCTCATTATTCTGTCTATTTTCTCTCTCTGACTGCTCATGTTTAGCTAGTTTATCCTTTTCTAACTCCTCTTGCCTTGCTAATTTTTCCTTCTCAAGCTCAGATTTTTCCCTTTTTAACTCTTGTTTTTTCCATTTCGAATTCTTGAGCTTCTAACAATCTTTCACCCTACCCTACCTTGCTGTTTTTAATATTAATTCAGCATCTGTTTTTTCTTTTCTAATTCTGGTTCCTGTAACAACTTTTCTTTCTACCACTGTACTTTAGCCCCTTTCTTCTTTAATTCAATTTTCGCCTTCTCACTTTCAACAATTTCAAGCTCTTCTATCCTCAACTTTTCAGGTTCCAATTGTTTCTCCTGCCTGTCCAATTCTACCTGCCTTACCTTGTCTTCTTCTTCTTCTAAATAAAAAAAACCTCCAGCACATTTTATTCAGTTACATTCCCTGCTGCTAATTTCTCGCTAAAATACATTAAAATGTCACTTTTCTATTTCTTTACTTACATCCCCAACTCCGCAGATACAGCTTGCAACACAGACACTTTTAATCCCCATATTAACTCTATTTTTTCTAAACCAATTTTCCCTGCCCACACACACGCAATGCAATAAACACACAAACCAGGAAATACACACTAACAAACACACACCAGAAATTTACACAGTCTACTGCCAACTCGCCGCCGAAGACTTACTTTCTTCTTTCTCTCCCCCAAGTTGCACCAACACATGACCCCAGTTCGATTCCACTGTTGAGGTGCTTGACACAAGCAATTCGCTCCCAGTCAATCTTCTTAGTCGTCGTTCCTCTTTTCCTTCCGTATCTTCCAAGTCTTCCTGGTGATTACAGTTTGGCTCAATTTCTCGTCCCGGGGACTTTTTCTGCCACTGTGGTGTGTCTCATGCCAGCTGGTCATGAGCAAGTCCTGACTGACGTTTCTCCTTCCCGTTCTTGCTTCTTGCTTGTCAGTGTAGCAATGATTGCATCAATTCTTTTTGCCCGCTCCAATTCTTACATCCAGGCTTTGTTGTATAACTTTAACATGGCTTACAAATTGGCCGTAGCAAAACGTGCTGGTTCTTACACAATTCGTACTGGATGGCAAAAAAATCAGGCATGAAGGTTCAGAAATTAGCTGCCACCATTTGTAATTGACAGCAATTTAACATTCAGGCGTGATGCTGCAGCATAAAGCTGTTACCATTTGTAATTGACTGTAGACCTTAAACTGTTTTGTTGAATGACGTTTTATGGCTCGCATGTCAAACAACTCTGCATAAATTACAAAGACTACACTTGAGAGTGTGAGTTGTTGTTCATTCGTTGTCTCCAGAGGGTCTGACACTTTGCCGCAAAAAGTTTGTTTGTATGCAGACGAGCACGTTCCAGCAATTATCATGTTGCCTTCTTGTGGAATGTTCGATGCACTTAAAAGCTCAACAGTTCTTCCCACACGTCCGAGGAGAAATGGCAACAGTTATTTCGCACCATTCAAAAGAAACGTTATTAAAGTACTGGCTACGACAATAGGGCCTTAGGGCTTTGTCGGGCAGATGACCAGGAGTGGTCAACGCTTGTTAGAACACTTTGAACCCTTTTTAGATAAGCGAGTGTCTGGCGTTTGCAAAAGTGGCTATGATGGCGTTCGGCAACAATGCAGTAAGACTTTCGCGTTAATGCCCTTATGGCTTCGCCACTCGGGTTAACAGCGATAGTCTTACCGCATTGTTGCCAAACACCATCTACTAGTGCAGGTAACTCTCAACCGGCCTACTGCTTGCGTTCTATGGCGAGCCAGAGTGTACAAAATTACGACCATCAACTGCGCGAGTTAATTAATTGTCACGTGCTGGAATGGTGTGCTACAATTACAACCAACTCAATGACAGCGTTAACTACGTGCAACAATTCAATTTTAATGCACCACAGTTCATTTCCATTGTAGCAAAATAAATTTCTAACATGCCAGAATTAACATCAGCCAGTCCGCAGCAGTATAATTCGTCGGCTATACCGTATGTGAGGCCATCTGAGGAGAAAGGTGTTTCTTGCTGCCTACATATAGTGCTTCTATATTTTTTTGGTTGAATAATCTTAGTGAGTTATTTATCCTTTTGCAACCAAATTGTTAAATTCTTGGTAGCAGTTGATTAACAATTATTCTTATCCATCGATGCATTGTGATTCAAAACAATCATACAAGCAGAACATGTGGCTTGGCCAGTTTAAGGAAAAAATGCTTTGTTCTCCAGCAAGGTATGTATTCAGGCACGCTAGAAATTAATTGCGGCATGTTGGACATGAATTTTGGCACGTCAGAATTGAATTGTGGCACGCTAAAGATGTCATTTTGGTTGGTTATAATTGTAGTGCACCAGAATTGAATTCTGGCAAGTGAAAATTACTTAAGTCGCACAGCTGATGTGCAATTTTGTCCATACCGGTTAACCACAGTGCTCGCTTTATGGCTTGCACGGTAAGGCAGCTTATTGTTAGTTTTCAAACCGATCTACCTTTCATGCAATCGTTGTAAGCATTATAGGAAAACTAATAGGAGATGACTAAAATATAAAATTAATTGTAAAATTAATTGTAAAAAAGGTAGATGGTAAAATAATTTCTCCTTCATCATAATATCACCTCCATCAGCTCACATTCTCCAGTCGACGAGGGTCATACTGTATCATACATTCCCCTGCTTGTTATACCTGTACCCCAAGTGATCGACGAAAAACCATATATTTTAATTCATACCAGTTCCTTCTCTGTGGTGAAAAACATATGGTTAGCACGCCAGCTGAAATTAGTTTCAAGTTTCCTGGTAATCTGGGGTGCTCTGAGTTTCGTATGGGCCCTCCATCGATTAATTACCCTCATGACATTTTCGCACATCTTATCACTAAACTTTAAAAAAAAGACGTCGACGTGGGGGAGATAAACGCCAGAGTTGACGTGATGCCGCAAAAATTCAACGAGTAGCTTGAGCATTTTGACCGGTGTGCTACCATTTTCGAAAATTGGACTTCACTGTTCCTCTGGTTAAACAAAGGGTTTGTTGAGGGGTTTGTTGAGAACTTTCAATCAATGCTTGAAGCGCATCTGATGAAGGTTGAGGAGCCTTTTTTACTTTTTTCACGGAGGACTTTGAGTGAGGTACCTCCTGTGGAAATCACTGTCCCCGAACCATCCAGGGGAGTCGGTGAAGGTGGTGACTTCAACTTTTCAGTGAAATTTGTTACCTCACCCAGCAGTGTCCTGAATCTCTCCTCTTCACACCTTAACCCCAGTCCCCGCTCTCTTACTCTGAGGGTTCCCCTGTGAGCTCCCTGCTGTTTCCCTGCATTAAAACGTTACTGCTCACTGTGGGCATCCTGGCTACAGTAAGCTTTGTCGCCCAAAAGTGAATCCGACTGCCATGCCCACAAAATCTAACCCCACTTTTTTTTAAGCAAATCTGATTGGCAAGGTAGTTCCAGACCTTCCAGCCATTGCTTGTTATAAATTTGCTGACGCTTTAAAGGTCAGAGCTGAACTTCTATCATCTGGGCAATCTCGAGTCCAAGATCAATACTATCGACCTTTGGTCCAAATGCTTTCAAATTCCTCTGTATTTTAATAATAATGTTTATCTTTTTACATTGGTGCTCGAATTTTAATTCTGTTTCGTTGGAGTGACTATGTGTATAAATTGTAAGTGAATTTTGTATGTGAAACATACATGTTCTTTCTTGTTAAAGGCATTTGAGTTGTCGAATTTTTACTAATATAAGCAAGTTAACGCAGTCTGTGCTTGAAATTGGTATGAATGTAAGTTTGTAATGGCATGTTCAATTTGTGTGTTATGCAGGGGTTTTATTATTTGGGATTTGTTTTGTTTTGGGTTTTTATCTTTAATTGGAGTTCAAAATAGTTGTTTCGTTTGAATGACCTTTAATCTGTTTTTATTTATGTGCTTTCACAGTTGTGAGTTCCATAAGGATACGAGCTCTGTTTTTTTCTTAAACGACGAAGCCATTTTTTGTTCGGTTAATTTGTTGATTTTTTTCAATTCCTTTTATTGTCATTGTTACGGCATGGTTTATCATGTGTATGTCCATTCTCCTCGCAGTTTTGTTTGTAAACAAAGGGTTATTAGAATTGCATGTTTATGTCCATGCTCCGTCCATGCTTTGGCCCATGGCGATTACTTGATGGAAACACACTATAGGATATGCTAGATTTAGCGTGTGTCGGCTCGTATTGAGTCGTGGTTAATTCTTCATTGTCATTGTAAACAATCGAGGAAAACAATGTAGTGAGGAGTCAGTGAGGAGTTAGGAGTCCTTTAGCCTACACGGGAAAAAAGAGGTGACAGGTGAGAGTCATCTATAGTCTGGAAAAATTATCAAAATGATGAAAATTTATGAAGGAAAACTGAAGGAAGTAGTCATGGTGATAAGCGGATAGGTGTTAGGTATTTGGTTTGCAGTTTATAGGTGGACTCGTTTGCTGGCCTAAACCCCAAGTCACACCACATTATAATGTAAAAAGGTGTCTAGTACTTTCAGTATTCGATTTTGCTATTAGCCTATATCCACTTGTCGTTGTTATATGTAATGTTACTGCTGATATCGTAGTCATGTAATCAGAAACTTGCATAATGCATGGTACGTAACGTTCAATATTTCACTTCCAACAGATTCTATCCTGCCTACAACGCCAATAACCCTCAAGCAACTGCAGGCAAATCTTCGAAGACGTTACAAATCATTAGTCATGAGAGGCCTTCCCTGGATGGAAAATTTAGTTTTTTCACTTCAGCATCATTTTGTCCAACTGGAAATTATAACAGGAAGTAGTGTTGCAATGAACCAATCAAGCCAGAAATTAAAGCAAGAGGATGTATTTACACCTATTAGTGTCCTAGGGGAAAGGCCAACCAGAATTTTACTGGAAGGAGATCCAGGTTTTGGGAAAACCACACTTGCAGCAAAATTGTGCTACGATTTTGGCATGCAAAAAGATTATATGAAACATTTTGATCTTGTCTTATTCTTTTTCCTGAGAAACTTTAACGGTAATTTTGAAGAAATCTTTTCCAGCGCTGCTGGCATCGCTGGAAAACAGTGCAGAAATTTGTTAAATATTATTAGCAATGAAACTGTCCGAACACTTTTGATTCTGGATGGCTTAGACGAACTTCCCAGGGAACACTTCACATCTATTTCGTCCCTTATTAATGGAGAGTTGTTCCCTCATATTACAGTTATAGTCACTTCAAGACCTGGCTTCCTTACGTCTAATACAGTGATCAATACTCAACCTTTTGCAGGCAGATCATCAGAACTCGGCGTTGGCACGGCAATGGTAGCATGGAACAAACACATTAAAACAGTTGGCATTAGTGAGGAAAGACAAGCTGAATTTATAGAAAAACATTTGGTAAATTTAACCTCAAATGAAAAAGAACACATAGGAGAGCAAATTACGACATTGAAAAATATGAGTGTATTAACAACGGATTTTCTAAAATGTCCACTGTTTATACTAATGATTGTTTTCCTTCTAACAGAAAAGGGTTCAGGGGATACTAATTTGCACCATTGCAGAACGAGGACCGAACTTTATAAAGGTGTTTTCAACTTTGTTATACGGCGATATCTAACCAAGCTGGCCCCACAACGTCCACCTAGCCTAATAGCACAAATACGTAACAGTATTATGAGTTTTACACGAAGATTTATAGTTAGTAACTCTTCAGCATCAACAGCTGATTTATTTTCCTTCTATAATAGTCACAGGCCTTTTTACATTGATTTGATCATGCAGTTCGGTGAGTTCAGTTTAAGTGCTCTTAATAGCAACAAACTGTCGCATACTTGGGAAGAATTTTCAAAATCCGTTGCAAACATCGATCCAAGGATTTTAGATTTGGGATTTCTAACCAAGAGTATTTCATTAAGAGGACTTCGAGAAGAAGAGTGCTATGAACCTGTCCATAAATCCTTGTACGAGTTCGCTGCTGCTTATTTTATGTGGACTGAATTTATGACGGGTAGAAGGAAAGAATGGGAGGAAAAGATACGCCACATTAGACCAACTTTGTCATCAGCTAATGCATCGCTTTTGTTTCCATTTTTGGCTGGATTACTCGGTTCAAATGTGACAGCTTTATTTGAAGTTCTGCAACCCTTTGCAGCCGAATATTCTTCATTATTTGACACCCTGATTCCCACATTGTGTGAAACTGAAATGAGTAACACCATCTTAGATTCAATTCTTCCATTCTTGCCTCAAAGATGGAGGACCTACTGGACTCAAAACCGAATTTCATCTAGTGTCCTGCCTTCTGGGATCCTGAATAATGGTTTAAGAACAGGTCATATCAAAGAAATCATATGGTATTTGTCACACACTGTTTGTTATGATGACATAAAAGTGGATAGGCTTACGTTATATGTTCATGATACGATTATTCCATTATGTGAAAGCCGTTTTAAACAAATCGAATGTGGTTCTGTTCAATGTGAATTTGCCAGACAGGAACCCCTCGGAGATTACTGGAAAGAACTTTTAGTTCTTATTTCATCCATAAAGTTTCAGCATATTTCTTTCATGCTTTGGAACTCTTCCAGTACTTTACTATTTCGACATTTGGTCTACGATTCTGTAACCTGTGGGGTTCTCAGGGATGCTAACGTTCAATCTATACATTGTGAAGTCAGTAGGGATTCGGTCAACATGTTGGACAAATTGATCTATTTAATACAACATGAAAGAGTTGCCACACTGGACGTTACGTTTCGTTTCTTGCCATCACAACAGCAACTTGATATGCTTTTTACGAGCATCAGCAAGTCTATTAAGTTGACTCGGTTTACGTTAATTAATAAACAAAATGTACTCCCCCTGGTTGTTGACTTGGGACTGTTGTGCAATTCTGGTGAAAAGTCATTCGAACAACTAGGATTCCGAAGTGTTCAAGTACAAGGCAATGTAGACAACAAAAACTTTCAACTGGAACGGTTCCAAGTACCAAATGTTTGCATATCTTCCGACAAGACCAACATATGGTCGTCATGTAGAATATCATCAATTTTTGTCAAGTGTTCGAATCTCATCTATGCGAATAATGCTTTGCAGGAATCCCTGACCGAAATCAACATTGCAGTTGATGAGTCCATTTTCTGCCAAGATATCTTTTTTCACAAACGGAAATTCAAAAATCTGCAAGCTGTAACTTTTACTATGACAGTGTTCAAACATCATTCTGTAACTCCAAATAAGTGGTTTTTTGAAACTGTTGTGTGCCTCCCTGGTCTGAAGGGTGTCAAAATTGAAGACACTGAAGCTAATTTTCCACTCGCACAAGAGATAACGAAAAGTATCACAGAGTGTCTAAGAGAGAAATACATTTCTTCTTTCATTCCTGAAGACAGCACAACTTTACCGTATGCCGCACTATCTGAATCTAAGAAGTACCCTCTTCAGTATTTATCGCTCAGCTGTTCTGTGATTCCCAATGCTTACATTGCATCATCCCGGGATGTAACTAGCATTCGTGAATTTGTATCCTTGGTTTCAAGCTTGAAGACAGTATTGATTACAAAGGTTTTACCTCAATTGGACATTATTGTAGCTGAAGTCGTGTTCTTCGAACACATGTCCAAGTTTAAACCGAATGGGTTCTCATCATTTCTTGAAATATTTTCTCCAAGTGAAGGATTCGTTGTGCATCACGAGTACGACGGAATGACAGATGTTGATTGGATTCAGAATAAGACGTGCAACTCAATATCATCACAGAAATGTAGATTTTCTGTTCATTCCAAAAAAGCATCAGATGAAGAAATATGTAATGCTACCTGCGAATAGTCAGTTTTTTGTTTTAGGTATTGTAACAGATTTTGTAGTCTCATTATGACAAGATTGTGAAAAACCTTAAGGAACACTAAATAATGTCCTGTTTTCTGCCTTGCATCAACACATGTTAACTGATATCTAAAAGGATTAAATTATATCTGTCCACGGCAATGATGATTTTTGAAACACACGATGCTGCTCCTTGCGGTGCTTTTTCCAAGGACGAAGAAGCCCAGCAGCAGCTTCGAACATTTCAAAAATCATCGTTTTCACGGACTGGGAGGGAAATCAAACTTAATCCTTTTCAATATGAATCCACTCCAGTGAAATACACGCATTTTCACTTTCACCGTAACTGAGCTTACCATTGACAAATTTTCTGTGATATTGTTTGGTTGAACCAGTGTTCACAGAAATATCATTCTTGAATTATTTGTGTCAATAGATGATTCAAGAATGATAGCTCTTGAACCTTGCTGGACTATTCAATATCATTAGGAACGGTGTTAAAGTTACTGCCCTTTCTATTTGTGAAGTACATTACATAAAGCATTATGGCTTTATATAAAACTTTCTATCTACTACTGTAGATACTATGTATAGTAAATATAATTTAATAAATTCTAATTATAAAAATATAGTATATCTATATTTATATTTAGAAGGCTAATAGAAGAAAAAATGTATTTACTAAAACCTTCTATTAGCCTTTTAAATATAGATATACTATATTTTTATAATTATAATTTATTAAATTATATATACTATACATAGTATCTACAGTAGTAGATAGAAGGTTTTATATAAAGCCATAATGCATTCATAATGCAGTCATATTTCATTTTCGCAAATTATTCTTCGTTATGTGTTACGTTACTAATCAGAAAAGCTATCTCATCCAATTCTTACAAAAATACCACTCTTGAATACGAAAAAATGTTTCATAATGAACTTATACTCGCTATATTACAACTGAAAATACACTTTTCTAGACAGAGAAAAGTTGTCAGGAAAAAATCTCAGACTATGCACAATTGCAGACCGTATGCTCAACACGTGGTCAACGTAAAAATGTGACTAGTCTGTGCAATTGTGCATAGTTTGAGATAATTTCATGTAAAAACTGGATGAGATAGCTTTTATGATTAATAATGTGACAAGTCATGCAGAAAAATTTGCGACAATGAAAGTTAAGATTTTTAAGCGAATACAGCTCTTTCGAAAAGTAAAGCATTAATGAAAATTATTTCTTACGAAAACTTATCGGTGTTAAAGCTGTTCGGTTTTTGCGTGCTTATGCATATGAGATTTGTAACGATTTATTGTGGTTCTTAATAGTTTTAAAATAAATTATTTTGATTTTAAAACTGTTTTATAACTGTTTTACTACAATTGATTACGACACTTTCGTTAAAAGTATGTTGAACCTTTTTTGGGGAACTATTGTAGTAGAATTATTTGATTTGCTAGCGTGCACAAATCACGTAAAAAACGTAAAACAGATTATGTAAAAAGGAACATAGTTATATGTTACAAAATATCAGTATCAAAATAAAAATTAGGATACGACAAACAAACATAATATCTAGCTTATAACCTGTCTAAAGACAGTGCATTTAGTTATAATACTAGAATTACTTGGTTCCTTTTTAGTTTTCTGGTCTTCACTAACTTTGATAAAGACCTTTGAATATAGCACATGAAGAAGTCCAGAGGACAGAATTGGTGCTTCCCTGTAAGGCTTGTATTCCGAAGGGAAGATGGTTGGTAAGTGATAATATGTGTAAAGCAGATTTAGTCCATTTTATCTATTCTGCCCTAGCCAGGGGCTACTTATGTTTAAAATAAACCCAACGGAGTCACTACTTCATTTCATTTATTCTAATCTTGCGTCTCTTCCCTCGCTTAATAAAATGGACTGAATCTGCTGTATTATATTGTTACCACAATGCCATCTTCTCAGTAGTAAATAAATACAGGTGGAAACTTCTTACGTTGCCTTTTGGCTTAAATGTCAGCTGCTTGGGTGGGAATTGTACCCTTGTCCTTTCATACCAAAGGCCAAAGTTCTGCTGCTAACCCCTGCTGACACTGGGAAAGTTCGGCTTTCCATCCTGTTTAATCTGCCTAGCAGAACAGAAAACTTACAGAGAATAACAAATTGTATCCTCTGATGTTCCTCAAATGGTATACCATCTCCCCATCCCTCCCCGTCTGTCTTAAGTTTACGAGAGTGAAACTGCAGCTCCACTCCCAAACATTCCAGGTCTGATCTCTTCCATCGCAATACTCTATCCCCTCTTCCATCCAATCTCCACATTCTCGAATGGCTGTCACTCCCCTTCCCCACATTCTAAGAACATTCCAAAATTCTACGACATACTTTTGCTCCAATTAGCATTCATTCATCTCTCCCCTCCCAAATTAAAACTGGAGTCATCTCGATCACCCCTTCCATTCTCAGAACCAGTTACATGACGAAACTGTTACCTAAGCTATTTCCTTCTTGTGTGGTATCCTGAGAGCATCAACCGGGCAGTCAGGGCTTTTCTTACGCAGCATGCTAAACAAATACAATATTTGACGAGTTATGTATGTAACGTCAGAATCACTAAAAAATGCAGAATTAGGTACTCCTGCATGCGAGTACCGAAATTGTTAACACCGGCATGGTGCTGTAAGTTGAATGAAAAGCGCTTGCAATTGCTTCAATAGTTGAACAGATCTACAAGCCTTGTGTTCAGGAAGCAAGACTATTAAATCAGCTGACTGACTGATTTTCTTATGCAGCTAGTGATATTAGGGCTGCAGTCATATTTTCAGTCTGTAACTACTGACGAGACAATAGTCAGATTTAAGTTTTGCTCACATCCAAGTCATCTGTACGGCACAGTTACGGGATTATGCAATGACTATCACAAATTAGGTGGTGGCAGCTGTGTTAGCTTGCACCAGCCCTAGAAAGTTCAATAGGTCCAAATGGCCAGGATGGACTCCAAACACTAACTGAAGACTGAGTCTAGACCCGCTGTAATTATTAAGTTCGAAACGACAGACTCCCGCCAAAGAATCACGCAATCGTTAACAAGCTAAGTGCAGGAAGCGGTTCCACTGGTTTAGAAGTAGGGAAAGCTTCCTGCATAGCAACTGTCACTTGGCCTCTAGCTGGGTGTTCAGCATTCGATTGAGTGCAGCATCGTAACACGTACGAGCAAGGGGTGCCACCTGTAACACCTGTTACATCTCCCCACCCCAAGTTTTGGCTTAAAAGAAAGAAAACCAACCTGTGTTACTCACAAACACCCAACCATGTGAAAAGATTAAAAGGTTACCATTGAACGCACTTATTTGCGATTTTCTTAAAACTACAACAGAGTTTCACGAGTTTCTACTATGTTGCATCAAGACATATTGTCTAACCTCCGTGCTCCTTACTGTGAGCCAGGCACAATTTTAAGCTAAGCTAACTTACAAATATTTTGAGTGGTAGAGATCAGTGGTAGGGATCTGTGACCACGTTTTCCAGCTCTTCTATTACCACCGATTATTACCATTAAAAGTGATAAAACGCTTAAAATGGTATGTGTTCCTGGAGTGTGAACGCACCAAGCATGGAATTGGAGGTATTTTGAACTTTGGAATGGCATTTTTTCGAAGATTTAAAGATTTTCGATTTAAAGTTTTGACAGCTTCCCAGGATCCATGATGGCATCTCCAGGCTTTTGTATTGATGCATTTCCATGGAGGAGATGCCTTTTTTGTGGGTATTGGGCGATGCTGCAGTTACTGCTAGACGCTACTTGGAGAACCACCGTCGTATCTATGCTGGAGAGAAGCCTTTTAGTGCGATTCACGTGATGCGGCATTTGTTGTGGCGTTTTTATGCGGGAGAGAAGCCTTTAAGAGCGATTCACGTGGTGCTGCTTTTGTTGCTCGGGTTTTGTTTCTGCATTGTTGTTTGCTATCTGGTGCGAAGCCTTTGATGTGCGGATTGTGTGGTGCTGCATTTTCTGAAAGAGGCTATTTGTTAACCTACAGTCGAATTCTTTCTGGTGAGGAGCCTTTTAAGCAGGTTTTGTGCGATGCTGTTTTTACTGATATAGGCAATTTGGAAACCCACCATCGAATTCATACTGGAGAGTAGCCTTTTTGTGCGGTTATCTTGTTGTAGGCTCCTGTTGCTGCTTTTGTTGCTTGTGTTTTGTGGGCTGTGTAGTGGGATTGTGCTAGGTGGCTCATTTTTGTAGCATTTGGCCGTTCTGCTGCTGGTGGTTCCGTTTTTTTCATGGGGGACCGCACTGACATCCCACCTGTTTCCCATGATCCTGGTTCGTCGACTGGCCGGAGGTTGCCTTGTGAGTGGTGTAAGCGTGACTTTCAAGCTGGAGCTGGCCTTAGGAACCACCAACGGAACTTCTGCAGGCTGCGACCGACCACCTTACCCAATCCTGCCCCTTCTGTGTCCATCCCCCCTGTCCCCGAGGCAAGACCACATGTTACACAGCCTGCTCCTCCTTCCATTTCCTTAGTGAAATGGCTTTCTAACTTGAGGAACACCCACCAGACTATCCGTAGGATCCCCAAGGCTTCTCGATTTATTGCCGCCGAGGCCCTCTCCGCTGTTATTGATCGGTGTGTTGTGGATAATTCTGACGCTTCCTGGTCACGCCTGCTCACTTTCTCCTCCAGGTGTTTTTGTGTACCGAAGAACGAGTCTGCGAGAGTAGTCTCCTTAGCCACCTTAATCAAACGACAGATTGATGATTTCCTCCAGAATCTTAATCCTATCCGGTCTCTACAACCCCGTTTTGCTGGCAAGCGTAAACCTTCCTATGACGACGTTCTGAAGAGGATTGTCGAGTCCAAGATTGCCGATGGTGATGTTTCTGGTGCTGTGCGTGTGATTTGCTCGGAAGATTCCTTTGCTCCTTGTGATGCTGAGACCCTTGCTGAACTCCGCCACATCCATCCATCTGGTGAGGACCAACACGACTTTCCCTCTGCCCCTGTGGATGACGCTTCTTTCCTGAAGGTTTCTGGATCCGATGTTCTTGTGGCTCTTGGCTCCTTCCATGCCGGTTCTTCGGGGTGGGGGGGGGGCCTGGATTCCCTGCGTCCGCAACATCTTAAGGACCTTGTGGGTGATGGCAACGGCGTTGTTCGTGAGTGACTATTAAATGCCCTCGTGAAGCTGTGTCACTTGATGCTGTCTGGCCAGGTCCCCGATTCTATTTGTCCTGTTTTGTATGGGGCCTCTATTGTCGCGCTGAGGAAAAAGGCTGGTGAAATCCGTCGCATTGCCATTGGCAACACCTTCCGCTGCTTAGTGTCCAAGTTGGCCTCCACCCGCATTTCCACTAGGTTCGGTGCTACTCTTCGCCCTGTGCAACTGGGGGTTTGGCACCCCTGGCGGGCCGAGGCCGCTGTTCATGCTACACGACGCTATGTTCACCACACGCACAGCGCCTCCAGGGTGATTTTTAAAGTGGACTTCAGGAATGCTTTCAATTCTGTGCGGCGGGACCATATGCTGTCTTCCATTAAAGAAAGCTTTCCTGATTTGTACCCTTTTCTTTTCCAGTGCTACAAACAGCATTCCCTTCTGGCTTACAAGGATCACTTTATTTCTTCTCAGAGTGGTATCCAACAGGGTGATCCCTTTGGCCCTGCTCTCTTCTGTTTAGCTGTGCATTCGATTGGTTTAGCCATGTCTGCCGACCTTAATGTGTGGTTCCTTGATGATGCCACCATTGCGGGCCCACCATCTGCTGTTCTTCACGACTTCGAGGATTCTCAGAAGCTTGGGATGGAGGTTAACCCTTCCAAGTGCGAGTTGATCGTCCTGGAATCTTCCATTGAAGAGGAAACTTCCATCATCAGCAGGTTCCAGTGCTGATGATGGAAGTTTGTCTGATGAAGCTATTGCGTCTTGTTTGGATGCCAAGACCGATGCGCTTGTTACGATATCTGGCAGGTTGTCACTCATTTCGGCGCACTGTGGTTTCTTCCTTCTCAAGAACTCTCAGGCCATCCCGAAGCTCTCTTATCTTTTGCGCTGTTCTCCTACTTGGAAATGCCCGGATGGTCTTCGCAGATTTGACAATTCTCTCCAGGCAGCTTTGGAGTCTGTCACCAACACGCAGCTCTCTAGTGATGCCTGGGACCAGTGTTCTTTGCCTGTCTCCAAGGGCGGTTTAGGGATTCGCCATGCTTCGAATCTTTCGCTGCCTGCTTTCCTGGGAACCTCCTGCAGCACCACCAGGCTGGTAGAGGAAATCCTTCCCTTGTGCTGCAGGGATGGTCCAGATCCGCTTCTCTCCGAGGGCAATACTCTGTTGTCGCAATCCAGCCAGTCACCACCCCCCATTGATAATGCCCGGACTTCCCAGCGTGAGGGGGAAAAACCAGGTGTGGAAGTGTTGACCCAGGTTCTCCTTGAGCTGCTACTCTCTCCGACAAGGCTCGTTATTTGGGGGTCTCCACCAAGGAATCCGGCGCCTGGCTTAACGCCCTCCCATCACCACAGCTCGGAACACATCTGGACGATGGGGCCTTCCACATCGCCATTGCCTTACGTTTGGGTTGCCTGATCTGCGAACCACACGTGTGTCCTTGTGGAGCTCTAGTCGATGCGTCTGGCATACAGGGCCTCAGCTGCAACAGGAGTGCAGGCCGTTGGCCCCGCCATTCTTCCGTCAACGATCTTCTGAAGCGGGCCCTTGTCTCTGCTGGGATACCATTTCAGCTTGAACCTTTGGGTCTGGACCGTGAAAATGGCAAGCGTCCAGATGGCATCTCTTTGATTCCTTGGGCTGGCGGACGTCAGCTTCTGCCGAGGCATTGAGTGCCGCTTCTGCCGCTGAAGCTAGGAAAAGGGCAAAGTACGAGTACCTGTGCAATCATTGTGTGTTTTGCCCTGTTGCCATTGAGACGCTTGAGTCCTTTGGGTGCCAGGGTCTCTCCTTGATTAACACTATTAGCCGCTTGATAACCAACAATAGCGGGGAGAAACGGGCCACAGCCTACTTGATCCAAAGGATCAGTGTTGCTGTTCATCGAGGGAATGCCGCGTCGATTCGTACGGCATCCCTCGATGAATGCATCAGCAGGCTGTGATCTGGTTTTCTGCTGTGTGCGTTGAAGCTGACCGATCTGCTGTTGTGGTTTTTGTATTCCTGTTTTATTTTTTATTTTATTTTATTTTCCTGTTTCAATGTACAATTTATTTTATTCTTGTTTGTGTTTTTTTTATGAATGGAGTTTTTTTTTATCTCAATGATATTTACGAGTTGTGTCTTCATTTTTATATTTTTTTTATTTTTTATTTTTTTTTATTCTGTTAATAATTTATGTTTTGTACATAATTATGTTTACTTTTCAAGTGTATTAATTTGTATTTTGAAATAAATCAAGAACAAACTTAAGTGGCATCGTTTTGTACGAGCTCTTCAGCCGATGTGCACATTCAATGAAAAAAACAATATTAAAAAAAATTCACTTGCTGTTGCCTATCATCTTTGCAGACGCTCACTAAGAATTTGATAAGAAGCAATGCCATAATTTGCTAGCTGTTCACAACACACTGTCATCATTTGCTTCCTCACCATCAGAAATGTCAATTAACAACAAATTAGTGTCCTTGCACGCTGGTAAATTTGACTCGGATGTTTATTCTCCCTTATAGTTGTTGTACTGTTTTGACTGTGGTTTTTACCACACTGAGGATGCCTGACTGACTAAATCCCACAAGTTAATAACAATGCGAAAATGATTTTAATTTTTGGCCACTTTTTGGTCGTGGTCACCGATAAACCAGCACACTGTCTTAAGCATGCAAACATTAAAGCAGACACTAACCTAAAACCTAAACAATACAGAAGTTAAAATGCTTATTGAGCACTCCATCCAACCTACCTTCAGTAGCGCCATTTTGGGAAGTGCTCTCACAGTGCTTTGCATATGTTTATACAATATTACCAGGAGCTTAAATATGCACACCCGTATCCTAGATGATTGTTTCCATCTAGCATATGGATGTATTTATGTTCTAACTCTCGCTTTTTATTTCACCGGCTTTCATAAGGTCGCTGGGAGAGAAGCTGCCGATTTCGGCTTCCGGCCAGCTGGTTTAACATCACGAGGATCTTATTTTATCAGGGTAATGATAAAAGTAATTAATTCCCGGTACAAGCAAAAAACTACCTTGGCGCTGGCAGGCAAGTAGCTCAGTTTCTCTCCCAGTTGGCTGTGGCTGCTACTTGCGAGTTAACACACACTTAGACTAATCGTGGCACAACGGAAACTTTTGAAACACATTTGTTCGGTAAAAACGTACACAGCGTAATTTCTAACATACGTTTTCAGCAAAAGTAATAACGATCACTTGTTCAACATTTGGCCACATGGTGTCGATACTCAGAAGGAATGGTGATAACATGGGCTGGAATTATCTTGGTGATGGCTTCTTTATGCCACTCTGGTGTTACAAATGAATTTTTAACGTTGTATGCAATGCACACCAAGTTATAACATTTTAAAAGTGTTTTAAATGGTGTTCCTTTCAGAATGGTAGGGGGCGATTGCTATCGAAAAAGGCAAAACCTTTTGTCTAGGTAACCATCCACTGGCTGCCGTGGCAGTTGACATCGCATATCTTTTGAATGATTAGCGTATTCAGTTAAAGGAAAGCTAGTAAAGTATTCACACACAGTACTACTAACTAATTATTTCTGTGACTAACATGTATTCGTTTGTAACCACTTAAGTCTTTATGCATTTCAACCAAATTATGAATATTAGACGGGGGTTTGTTTAGGAAGCAAGAGATATACGTAACTAAACAAAATTCTCCATACGCATCATTCACATTGAAAAAGTTTAGGGATAGTCCGATATTGATATCGGTGTCGGTATAATCTGTATTTATCGGTGGTTTTGCCGTATCGGACCACTATAAGGCTTCCGATACAGATATTTGTTATGCTAAGAAACGCAACCATCTTCCCTGCAAAACTGACACCAAGCGCGGCAAAAGTAATAACAAGTGTGAAGAGCAAAGCTATTTGCTCAGTTTGTAATAAAAAGGTAGCAGGTGACAGTTCCAATGCTCTTAAGTTTTATAACAACCAACTAAAATCTAACTGAGAAGATGAATGTACTGAAGTCATAAGTAGGAATCAAGGTAAAATGCTGTTATTGCTGTACAGAACTTTTTGGATAATCTCAACAGTTGAAACTTGATATCTTCAAACAGTTGGAACCCATGCAAAACCAGAAACCGAAGTTGCATTTTTTTGTATGAAATTTAAACTTTTAGTCGTGATTTTTTTAATAATAATAATAATAATAAAATTTTTTCCACATTTAAATGGAAGGACACGGAAGGGCGGTGGACCTCTGACACCGAGCCTGTTGATGAAGCGAAGGAATAGCAATGGTGAAGGTAAAAATGGAAAATGTAGGAACGGGCTAAGAACCAAATTTTTTAAGTTGAGTGAGTGGGCGTCGCAGAAAGGGTTGTAGGTTTTCTTTTTCCAGCATTCGACGAAAATCCCGCACTGTCAGTTGGTCTACAGTGTCTGCCCCAAGGGAATTCCAGATACGGATAACACGTACAGAGAAAAAATTCTGACGACAATTTGTGCGGGAGAACTGGGCTGCCAGTTTCCAACGATGGCCTCGGGTTTTATCAATGAGTGGTGCAACGTCAAAAAAAGGTAGGTTTACGGCAATCAGACCCCTCAGGATTTTAAAGGTCAAAATTAGGTCAAAACGAATTCTTCTCAACTCTAAGAGATCCAATCCTGTCCTGGCAAGGCGAGTACGGTAATCTAAATCGCGTAGGCCATGCAAGCGTTTTGTGAACTTACGTTGCACAGATTCTATTTTATCAATGTCGCCCAAAAGGTGAGGGGACCATACTGGAGTTGCATACTCAAGAAGTGGTCGCACAAACACCTTGAAAGCCCAAATCTTAATAAGGTTATTACCAGAAGTGAAGCATTTATTGACAATTGCCATGCGTCTAAACGCCATGGAACACACATTTTGACAATGAAGTGACGACTTAAGGTCGAAGGTAAACCAAACCCCGAGGTCCTTTACCTCACGGACTGCAGGAAGAGCGGACTGTTCAAGAAAATAAGATGGGCAATTATTCTGTGAGCCAATATTTTTTTATTATTATTATCGGTATCGTATCGTATCGTATCGGATCGGATCGGTTTACCCTTCATCGGTATCGTATCGAATCGGTAAAAAATCATAATGGCCGATCCCTTGAAATGTTTATAGGAAACAAATTTACTGGGCATAACTTTATTTACTAAATCGTAGTACATATTCAGTTTATTTTCAACGAATTTTCCATTACGTCCTAAGGGTTTAAAGAAATTCTTTCTTCCTACTGCAAATTTATTAACCAACAGCCACGAATACTAACATACACAGTGAAATAACTAGTTTCTAAGAAAACGACAGTGCTGCAGGAGCGTGTGTCTAAAACGTAACATAGAATAGTTCATCTTTACTTTAGATTTTTTATATTTCAAAGTAACCGAATATTACGAATGAGGATGGTCCCATTTCAATGGTCAGGGGGATTCGGTTGTCGCTGGCATCTCTCTGTTCGCTCAGATTTGCATTTCGGGTAAGTTATTGAAATACATTCGCTACGTGCTTCAAAGTGTTTTCTGTTATTTTACCAGTTCTTAAAAAACTCATTGTATAGTCCTTTTAAGGATATGCAGAATGCATACAAGAAGTAAGACAGTACACTTTTATTCATTTCGTATAGTTTCCTTTGTTTCATTTACAATTGGTCTAGTAGAACTTATTAAAATACACTAAACAGAACGAATGATTAAATATGAAACACACTAAAGGATTAAACGAAAAAATCAATAATCTGTGAGAAACTGGCAAATAGCTAATCTCAAAACAGACAATTTTTTTCAAATAATGCGCTGATAACATGAAACAATCGTCACATAAAACAGGTCACATTGAAAGCAAACAAATAATATTAATAAACAAAAACGTATCGTTAAAAGTAAGGGTCTAAAAGTCAAAACCTGTGAGGAACACGGACAAGCTTTGACTGTAAGGCTCTAGGTGTCAGATTTGGCCAGTAAGACGCTGCTAAGCATTATACCCTTACTACCCGGTTTTTGAGGAACAGCTGTCCGAGATCGTCCTATAAAGACCCATGTGATGATCCAATGATAGTGGGGGTGTGGGTTTCCTACTTTGCTTTAGGTTGATATTTTTTTTTCGGTTTGATAACATGGCAGCAATTCCAAGCAAGACAACCTGCTACAAGCGTAAGCGTGTACACCCATTCTGTCTGAGTTACTAAGTTACTAAATAGACATAAATCATTGGAGATAATATTAAGGAAAATTGGAAATTAGCCAACAGCGAAAATCATACACTAGAAATAACGTAGTTCAGTAAGCCACCTTTGTGCACTTACGTTTCATCAAAGTGCAACGGAGAGATTAAGGCGCTATGCAAGTGATCTGGGGGCGAACTGGGTAGCCGGTTCGAATCCGGGTCATGCCACTCCGATTTAACGTAAGTGCATAAAGGTGGTTTACTGAACTACGTCATTTATAGTGTATGATTTTCGCTGTTGGCTAATTTCAATTTTCCTTACTAAGTCATTAGCATGATCACCGGGTAGTAAGGGTCTAATGCTTAGCAGCGTCTTACTGGCAAATCTGACACCTAGAGCCTTACAGTCAAAGCTTGTCCGTGTTCCATACAGGTTTTGACTTTTAGACCCTTACTTTTAACTTTTAAAGATACGTTTTTGTTTATTAACCTGTGTTACTTTTAGAATTGTATTAAATAGGTGTAGTGGTGGATGAGGGATGGGGTATGTGTGGCACCTTTATAATTAATTTGTTGTTTGTTTTGTTGTGCCGCCTTTAAGCTCGGTAAATAGCTATGGCCCTTACTAACTTGGCTATGGCTAGTGTTAACAATAGAAACAAATCCTTTAATCTTCAGTCTATGTCTTGCAGCTGGCGTTTGCTAAATGGCATTGTTGCATAATAACAATGTTTAAAACAATATAAAACAATCAATCTGGTCATTTAGAGCGCCGTAACCCCTGAACCACTTGACCAATTAGAAAAGGCCTTATGGAAAGGGCACATCTACGGAGCAATATCTGTAAAATGAGCTAAGAACCAGCTTTACAGGACAAATAGTTTGACCTGTAGAGAGGCCAGACGAAAGGTACATCCCCAGAACAAGACCAGAACAAGAACAAGAACAAGACCAAGACCCAAGAACAAGAAGTTGTCTATTTGGCCCCTCTCTGTATCTCGGGTTTAGTTGGACTGAATTTCATAATTTTTGGACTGTAGACAGGCCTTGACTAGTCAAGGCTAGATTCCAAATTTGGTTTAAAAATTTTTAATTTTGACGGAGTTATAAACTCTCAAAGTTGAAAGTTTAACACAGAGATCCTAGGTCGACCCTTACTAACACTGGCTATCGCCAGTGTTAATAAGCTCAGTGGGGAAAAAATCAGTAGATAATAATTATTCGTATGTAACAAACAAAGTACAATTATTGTAGAATTTAAATTTGCTCAGTTTAATTCAAGTCTTCAGTGACACCTGCTGCTTACAATACTCATAGTTGATGTGACAAGCATGTGGATCTATTACACATATAAAGACACCCGCACCATTCAGTGTCTCTTAACATTCATTAACACTGGCGATAGCCAGTGTTAGTAAGGGTCGACCTAGGATCTCTGTGTTAAACTCTCAACTTTAAAAGCTTATAACTCGTTCAAAAGTAAACATATTTAAGCCAAATTTGGAATCTAGCCTTGACTAGTAAAGGCCTGTCTGCAGTCCAAAAATTGTGTAATTCGGTCCAGCCAAACCCGAGATGAAGACAGGGGCCAAATAGACAACTTCTTGTTCTGCTTCTTGTTGTTGTTGTTGTTGTTGTTCTGGGGATACTTTCGTCTGTCCTCTCTACAGGTCAAACCATTTGTCCTATAAAGCTGGTTCTTAGCTCATTTTACAGGTATTGCTCTGTAGATGTGCCCTTTTCATAAGGACTTTTCTAATTGGTCAAGTGGTTCAGGGGTTACGGAGCTCTAAACCACAAGATTGATTGTTTTACATTGTTTTAAACATTGTTATTATGCAACAATACCAATTAGCAAACTCCAGCTGCGAGACATAGACTGAAGATTAAAGGATTTGTTTCTATTGTTACCATTGGTGATAGCCAGATTAGTAAGGGTCAGCCTAGGGTCTCTTGTGTTAAACTATCAGCTTTGACCGTCAACTGCACTGTTTTACAGTTTAGCTGCAATTCTAAAAGTAACACGAATTAATAAACAAAAACGGAACGTTAAATGTTTAGAGTAAGGATCTAAAAGTCAAAACCTAGAAGGAACACGGACAAGCTTTGACAGTCAGGGTCTACGTGTAAAATTTGTCAGTAAGAGGCTGGAAAGCATTAGACCCGTACTACCCGGTGGTCAGCAATAAATACATTTTCACGAAAAACTGGAAATCATCCTACAATGACCCATGTGATGATCAAGTGGTATGGTTATACGTTTCCTGCTTTGCTTTACGTTGAAAATTATTTTTCAATTTAGTAACATGCCAGCATATTCGTAGCAGAGAGCATTATGATAATCCTCTACCATAAATCTACGAAATATAATAAAAAATTCTAAAGCATCAAAAGACAAAATTCCAAACTTCACAAAAAAATTGTGCTATTAAAGTTCCATAACAATATTCTAAGAACAAAGAAAACCTGCTGCAACCGTTCATACACACGTTCAGTCCGAAGAGACTAGAACTAATCTAACCACCGGGTAGTAAGGGTCTAATGCTTTCCAGCCTCTTACTGACAAATTTTACACGTAGACCCTGACTGTCAAAGCTTGTCCGTGTTCCTTCTAGGTTTTGACTTTTAGATCCTTACTCTAAACATTTAACGTTCCGTTTTTGTTTATTAATATTGTTTACAAAGTATCACGCTGTACGAGTTGGGTGCCGTTAGAGCTGTATCCTATTATTTTATTTATGGAAGTATATAAGTAGCTTAGTATCCATAAAATGGTTACATTATGTGTACAAATGTGATTAACAAAAAAAAATGTCATACTTATTTACATGCTGTAAGGTTAGCCAAAAATAAATGCGTTAAAGCCAATGCAAAAACACTTGTTTAATTACACACTCCTGTTATAGCATCAAGGAGCTAAAGTGAATGCAAACAGATGCTACTACGAAACTTGTTTGCCATCTTGCTGCAGTCTTCTTTTTAATCATTCCAGTGGATGAAATGCTACAATTCGGGTATATTTTCCCTTTACTTAAACAAATACAGTTCTTGAACACAATATACGTCAACTTGTAAAATACAGTAGACTCTCGATATAACAACCTCCGAATAAGGATATTCTCACTATAACGAATAATTGTTAACCTCGTCCACCAAATAGTTAACAATTATTCGTTATAGGGAGAATATCCTTATTCGCAGGTTGTTATATCGAGAGTCTACTGTATTTCACAAGTTGAGGTATATTGTGTTCAAGAACTGTATTTGTTTAAGTAAGGGGAAAATATACCCGAATTGTAACATTTCATCCACTGGAATGATTAAAAAGAAAACTGCTAGATGGCAAACAAATTTCGTGTGCATTATAGTAAAAGCACATCTATATAAAGAATCAATGTTTAAGAACGGCTCCATACAAAGAACTAAAGGTCTTTTCACATACTAAAAACCATCCTAATAAAGAGCCAGTTTACAAAACATTGTATAGACCAGGAACAAAATGAATTCATCAGATGACGATAAAGACAAACCTGAATTACAACCAAAAATGGAAACTTTTTCACTGAACAATGTAAAACTATTCACATCGTACTCACAGTTGAATCAAATAATTGTTGAAATAGTTCGATTTTATTTGTCAGGTTTTCACACTCTATATGAGGAATTTTGAAATTACTTCAATAGCAGATCTCTGTAAAGGAACTTTCCAAATTAAGAACTCACTTACGTAACAAAGTCAGATACGGGAAACACTTGCATGTAATATTTAATCATTCTAAAACCCATTTTCGTTCTTTCACACACCTCCTCAGAGGGTTTAAAAAATGAAGAGGCATTATTTACAATAAATACTTACGAAAGTGCTTACCACAATAAAAATGTAGCAAACTTATAAGCCAAACAGACAAGTCAGCAGCGAAATAGGGCTGGTGTGTTACGCTCAAGGTAATTTTACATTTCAATATGTTTATTTTTTAATTTGCTGCCACTTTTCCAAAATCGGATCATTTTGATGATTCATTGCGCATTCTTTAACAGTAGCTGTACCCCGGCGTAACATACGCAGTTTCTCGCATGCATGAGCAAAATACTTTACTGAATAGCACGAGTTAAAAACAGCCGCTGGCCATAAGCAACCCCCCCCCCCCCCACACACACACACATTATCCCATTGTGTGGTCTGAATACCCCCGTCCCTTCTCCCCCTCCTTTGGAACCCCTGGTGTTATGTCTTCTTATGTAGGTAAATAACGTTTTCAATGGAGGATGCCACTCTTTTTCTCCGTGTGGCTGAATTGCCCGTTTCTCTGTTTTGATAGCAAGCACGATAAGCCCGCAACAACGATTGTGCATGCAGTGATTGTCACTCAACCAACTTTCAAACTATTAAACTTGGCTCTAACTGACAAAAACGTAACAATGGTGGCCATCAAGATAAAAAGACTGATGGTGGAGGTAAAACGTAAGGGTGTGGTGACCCAAGGAAACATTGACGCCAGACTGGTGGATGAGGATTGAGGACGTGCATAGTAAAGTGATACAGAAACAGTTAGCAGATTCTGGAATTAGTGAACTCGACTTGATGATGTTTGGTGTGTCCTCAAGAGTTGCATTTGAGGCCAAGAGAGATTGGGCAGCAGTGCAGGAATCCATGGATGCGGAGGAACAATGCACGGATAATAATACAGGTATAATACGGACCCCCATTATAACTGGGGCCGCAGTATTTATGTTAGGCACAAAGTTTTGTCACCTAATGAGGGGATGGATCATCAGACTGAGACGACAACGGCAGGGGTAACTGGAAGGAACACGTATGCCAGGGTAGCTCAGAGGCCAGTGAGGAACCATATGAAGAGGCAGTAATGGGTGAAGTAGTGCTGCAAGAGGGACCAGAAGCTAACGTGGTTGATGAAACTGTATAAAGGTGGTCTCACGAACTTTCAAAAGCAGAAGTCTTTGGTGTCCATCTCTGACCAGGCAGGAAACCGTATTTCTCGAGAGATTTGAGGGATGCTCTGGCACAAGTTGTCAGTCTGGAAGAGGTCACGGGTCTGTGCTGGCAGAGAATGAACAATGTTTACAAGCCACTTTCACCAGTTCAGAAACCAAAGAAGTGGTTAAGAAAGCTAAGTTACTTCACCTGAACAGGTTCGAAGCCAAAGAGTACGATTTACATGAGCAGTTGATTCGGGTGAAATTACTTTGGTTGCCCCTAGAGGTGACTCGTGATGACATAGAAAGAGCTCTCAGTGGATATGGAATAATGGTCAACCATAAAGTGGAATGCCATATGGAGAAAGTCCTGGAGCACTGCTCTACTGATGTTCATAGTGTCGTTTTGAAGATGAGGGATTATGTGTTGCTGAAAGAAATCCCAGACATTATTGGGATATGTGGGGTACCCGTCCTGCAGCCAATCTCTGATAAAGCCCTGCATTGCTTAAAATGTGGAACCCGTGGGCACGTGTGCCAGTCCTGTTGCAATATTTATTGTGTTGTGTGTCAGTGTGCATTCCGCAAAGATGCTCTGTGTGCATCTCCAGAAGCGGCAGAACCGAAAGTTCCACGTCACGCTGAAGTTGTGGTGCGCCCAGTTGACGATGTCAAGTCAACCCCATCAGGGGTCCCCAGTGTTGTGTAGTCATTGGCCGGTGCTGATAGTGTGTTAGTGTTGGGTGCCAATAGTGTATTGGAAGCAGTGTTACGTGGGCCTGGTAAGTGTAGGTAGGGAGCAGGAGTCGGAGGGGCAGGAAGGGTGGCAGACCCAGACTAGTAAACGTTTCACCTCATCCTCACAGTGCTCCCAGAAAGTCAAAGTCATGGACTCTAATATGTTTGCAGCACTGGAAGTTCCAGAGAGAGGCGAGTTTGGTGCTGACACGTGCACAGTCCCAGTCTTGTCGCGTCCCTTCTCCCCTCCTGGGTGAGGTCTCCACTATTGGCTCAGGAGCTGAGTGGGGGAGACAGAGTCAATGGTATTACAGTGAGGGGCAATGTTGCTAGTGTTGAAAAGGTGGAGGCAGTGATAGAGTATGCTGCTGTGGAAGTTGCTGCCACTGACGCTGCTGCCACTGACGCTGCTGCTGGTGAATCAATGGAGTCTGGGTTGTGCAATGAGAGTGGTGGAGATGTGTGTGGAGATAAGTTTTTTGGTGGGAACAATACTGGTAAACCGTATCCTCCTGGTGTCCCTGGTGACTCAATTGTCCCTAGTGAATTAGGGAATTAGGTTAGGTGTTATGTGCATGTATCGTTAACATTCAATATTGTTCTTGGAATGTGCGGACGGGGGGGGGGGGGGTTACTAATAAGCTTGAAGACCTGGCCTTGCTTATCAGGAATTTCGATATCTTGAATATCCAAGAAACTGGATTGTGAGTGGCTTGACTCCCTGTCTCCTGGGCCACAATCCAATCCCTGGCCCTGGTAATTTCAGTATCGGGGTCTTCTTGAGCCCTGGCCCTGACCTTCATCGCCGTATCCACACCATATTCTCTTACTCTATTCACTGATCCCCCACTTCTCTGCCTCTCTCGTTACGTGCACAAATACTCCATCTGAAACTACCCCTAAGTTTATCTCACTATCTGTAAGTAGCTTCGTTTTTCTTAACTCCTGATGGAGAGCATCCACATCGGCGGCCATTTTGCCCTTTAATAATCAACCTTTTAGCATAGACATAACACGTGCACGAAGAATGGATCTGGATTTTGCTGAGTGGCATTGTTCCCTAATTACAATGGTTAAAACAATGTAAAACAATCAAAATGATCGTTCAGGGACTCATAACTCCGGAATGGATCGACCAATCGAAAAAGTGGTCGCTCTGAGGATGAAGCCCAGGGAAATTCTGGCTAAGACCATGTTTCAGATTTTAGGTAGGTGTAGCCTGGGTGCAAAATGGTTTTTTTCTGAAACCGTGTCACACAAGAACAACAACACCAACAAGAAGTGAACAGTTTTCAAATTTACGTGGCTCCCTACGTTTACTCTTGCATGGAATTGCATAAAAGTTGGTGTAAAGTTGGGAAAACTTGCTATCTACTATCTGGCCAAGTTTGGTCGAAATATATTGAATAGAAACGGAGAAATTAATAATGTGTTTTGCTGGAGAGAGGCCTTCAATCATATATATATATATATATACACGGCGATAGAATACTCATTCCGGCAAACGGAGGAGGAAAGTGAAAATCAATTACTGTAAAAACACATGCAACAATCGCTTTAAAGTTGACTACAATTGCGATGCACGTCGCGAATCATTGCTACCTTGCAAGCAATGCCTGGTCGCGTGATTGTGGCATTGTGGGAGGACTATAGGTTTTGACTGTTGGACTTTCGTAGTTGAGCGAAAAAAAAAACGAATCCGTGTTTCAGCTAAGTGCGGACAACTTTAAACAAAACGACGATAAGTTGTTAATTTGGCGACCCTAATGGGGCTCGAAATTGGTAGCCTGATACGATGGAAAGGCGCATTTCTTTCGTAGATGGAGAAGTTGAGCAGCGAAGTTGAATTGATTTAAAGTGCGCAGCAACAATCTTTGCATGCGTGAGCAAATAAAGAAAAATTAGTTGCAACAATTTGATGGTGCGTGGTGCCGACGTGAACTGTTTCTAAGTTGATGGAAACAATCACGGAGGTTACCTTGCAGCAGCAGGGGGTAGCTTGCGTACCGAATGCTGACTTTCTCAGTGAAACGGTTTTTTAGCATTCAGTAAAACACAAGTATGCGTCTTTTCTGGGTCTGGATGTACTAATTATTTCAAACGCGAGTGACTTTCTTAGGAAGAGTAAACACCGGGAGAGGCTATTTCCGAGAGACATACACGGAGACTAACTTGCAGTAGGGAACGGTTGGGGGGGGGGGGGGGGCAGAAAAGGAGGGGAAGAGGCCGAGGGGAGAGGAAGTGCCGAGTAAAGTTGATGGATCAATCTACAAATGAATTAAATATTACATACGCGATTTACTTTCCTAAGAAAAAATTACTTCAATAAAACACAAGTATGCGTCTTTACTGGGTCTGCGCCAAAATCTCGGTGGAAATGTCCCGTTAACGTTGTCCGCATGGGAGGGTATGGCAAGGGAGGGAAGACCAAACACCGGGTCTATGAGATATTCCAAATGCGACAGACTTTCTTAGATATAGCATAGGATTTAGAAACACCCTGTATATTTGGCTTATTTATGAGCAGACTTAATGCCGGATCATGATTAAACAAACAAAGCTTCAATAATGGTGGCTATTAAACACTGGAACAATCATCAAGAGGGCGTACGGATCATTCTTGGCACGGTAGCAAAGAAAAAGGGCGAGCGGCCGACAATGAGAACAGATATGCGCTCTAACAATTAGTAACAAACACAATATCACTTCAATAATGCTGACTATTAGAGGCGAGTTGAAAAGTTACAAAGTTGGTTGAGTAATAATCCCTGCATGGGCACGATTGTTATGGTGGGCGTTTCGCGCTTGGTATCAAAAAAACGAAGAAACAGGCAGTTCAGCCACACTGTGTTGCCCTCCACTGAACAAGTTATTTACTTTAAAAAACATCCAATTTTATCCGTGTACATTTTAACAAGTGAAACTTCAATCATGATAAGCCTTTTTTTACGGCGCACTTGGCGATGTATTATCCTTAGCACTGTTATGTTGTTGGTTGTGCAGACGATGCAGTTATGTTGTTGACTATTTATTACTGTTATGGTTTTTTAGGGGGCCGTTGTCCCAATGCCTTTTCGATGGCAAGTTGCACTTTCGAAGGGCAAAACGTGGGTAGCCATATGGCATGCCCTGGGCCCCGATTAAATACTGGATGTTCGGTGACGAACTGACATTTCCGTTGTAATCATTGATGAATCCGCCCCTCTGTATCCTCAGGCACACTTCACGTTTTCGTTCGTAATCCGTTTACCTTTTTTATGACATTCAGTAATATCGACTAAAAACGGGAAAAACTGGAATGAATGTCTAGAGACACGCTAGTGTGTTCATCAGTCCAATTGTCGGAATTGTAAACCATTGTAGCGTGACGCCATAGCGCAAGTGTCTTATATTCTGAAGCATAGTTTGGCACATTTCAGGTACTTGGGGAAAAATAATAATGCGGCACAAAAGCTTAAATTGTGGTAAAATATGGAACAATGACCCACCTGACAAACATTAACTTGTGTAGGAATGTCAGCTAAGTGACTTTCAATGCAAAATATGACCCTCCATAACGTTGCAAATGTGTTTCTAGTTTCTTCTAGCTTCTAGTTTCTCCTAGTCCGTTCATTCACATGTGAATTCCCATAGGGTGATTATTAAACGATACCGAGATAGTGGGAAGGCTTCCAGCTATGAATTTTGACAAATGGCTGCAGTACGGTACGAACTGCATACCTTTTCTGGTTTACAGCCTGGGGGTGTAACGGGAACGGCATGGGAGGGCGCGTAAGTACGAAAACATTGTTATAACCATTATTAGTATTGTATGCATCATCTGTGATTGGTAGACCAAACTTCGGATAATGACAACTTGCATACTAACGTGCGTATCTAGACAAACACTAGTGTGTCGTCACAAATCTAAACAACGTTTACAAAGAAATTGTGTCTACGTCCAATTCACGAAAACAAACAAAATGTCAATATAACGGCAAACGTTGGTAAAGAGGCCACCAAATTGAGAATGGTTCGGCCTCTCAAAGGAGTGATACGAACTAAATAAAAAATAAATTAAAACAAAATTAAAACAAAACCCAAAACTAATAAAGTGGAGAATGGTTCAGCCTCTCAATGGAGTGATATGAAATTAAAATATCAGAAAAATATCCACTCCAGCTATTGTTGACATGGCACTTTATTACACATGTGCAGGGTGATTGAGTTGAGTCTAATACACTATTAAAAAAAATATTTGAAATCATATCAAAAATCAAAACTGGTAAAATGAACCGACAAGTTCCGAATGGTTCGACCCTTCAAAGGAGTGATATCAACACACCAAAATATTTGCCAAGTTAATCGCACCGATTAATACTTTGAACTTTAAATGAGAAATTGAACATTGCTACCAAAAGTATAGCAATGTTCTAGTTTTCATTTAACCTTCGAACTATCCGTCGTCGCGCCAAGTTAGGCAACAAACATCACATCAATTCAATTATCGACATTGTAAACAATTGCAGCGTGACGCCATAGCGTCAGCGTCTTGTATCCTGAAGCAGAGTTGGGCACATTTCAGGTACTTGAATAAAAATAATAATGCGGTACAAAAGCTTAAATTGTGTTGAAATAGAGAGCAATGACCCACCTGACAAAAATAAACTCGTGTAGGAATGCCAGCTAAGCTGCTTTCAATGCAAAATCTGACCCTCAATAACGTTGCAAATGTGTTACTAGTTCCTAGCTAGCTAGTCCGCTCATCTCAATGTTAAATCCCATAGGGTGATTATTCATCCTAGATAACGGAAGGCTTCCAGCTATGATTTGGACGAATGGGTGCAGTACAATACGAACTGCGTACCTTTTACGGTTTGGAGCCTTGGGGTGTAACGGGGATAGCGTGGAAGGGCGCGCAAGCACGAAAATATTGTGATAACCTTTGTTAGTATTAGTATTAAAAAACGCTTAAGCGTATAAAATACGGATGTAAGCCTTAAAAAACTTAAAGCCCTAAAGGAACAGATATTAGAAAAAGACATGTAAGCCATCAGCGTCGCACTAATACGTGTAAAAGAATCTCCAGCGACCCAAAAAACAAGCTGGAGCTTCTTTTACACGTATTAGTGCGACGCTGATGGCGTACATGTCTTTTTCTAAAATCTGTTCCTTTACGGATTTAAGTTTTTTAAGGCTTACATCCATATTTTATACTCTTAAGCGTTTTTTAATATTAATATCCATTATTTTTTTTCTTGTTTTAGCAAGAGTAACACAGAAAAGAATACTGTAATCACCTTAAATTAACTGTTACACGAAAGCCTATTTAATACTCAATTTTAAGAGCTATAAAATTTGAAAATCGGTTCTTTGGTTCGATCTCTACGTGAGAGCAAAATTTCCCAAAGAACAACAACAACAATAATGGTAGTCACCTTAAAATAGCGTTCAAAAGGCCATAGGCCTTCATCATACGTATGTTTTATGTTGTAAAATTGAGCATCGGTTCATTGGTTCGATTTTCAGAATTAGTACAGCTGTTACGCGCCTGAATTTGGGCTAATTATGAACATCGAGCGTTTGATATTTGGTACACAAGTCAATTCTTAGCTAATAAATCGAGCTAGCTATGGAATGTCTGAAGATATCCCCTAAAGCCCCTTCCTGTTCCCCTACCACACTCACATGTAGTACTACGAATTTTGGTACTAACAATTTTGGCTTAAAAAATTCCAATTCCAATTTCCAATTCCAAATTCCAATTTTTGCCAACAAATGACCAATAAATTCTTGCTGATCGTGCTAAAAAGTGAATTAGTACACAAGTCATTCTTACCTGTACAAATGGAACTAGAATTTGTTGATCATCAACCTCATGGAGAGGACACAGGGAAGCAACTGAAGGGTGGGTGTATCTCATGGGGTTCCATATTGTGTAGTTGGATTTCCACTGCTACAATGGATGATTTTAGTAAATTCATCAAGAATTTGTTGGTCATTGATACTTCATGTGGTGCCCAGGTAGGGGGGGGGGGGATGCTGTTGGAGGCTTTGGTGGTATTTCATTGGGATCCATGGCTGGTTCAATTTCTAGTACTGGAATGATCCATTTACCAAAATGCATGCTTTCAGTACGATCAACAAGAATTTTTCGGAAATCAGTCTCATGGAGCGGGAATAGGGGGAAGCGCTGAGGGGCCTTGGAGGATATCGCGGAAGTTCCATAGCTAGTTTGATTTCTACTGCTAACAATTACTTCTGTATCAGATTTCAGTCTTTTAGCATTATCTGGAAGAATGTGTTCGTCAGGCCTCAAGGAGGGAGCACGGGGTGGGGGGGGGGGGGGATCGTCGTGGTGCCTCGTAGATTATCTCGAGGGGGTTCCATAGATAGTTTAATTTGTACTACTATGAATGACTTGTGTATCGCAATTCAAGCGTTTAGCCCGATCTGAAATAATTTGTTGGTCAAGCACCAGAGAGGGGGCACAGGGGAGCGCTAGGAGGCCCCTTGGGATATTTCGTGGGGGTTCCATGCTTGGTTTGATTTGTAATGCTAAGAATGACTTGAGTTCCGAGTTTCATGCTTTTTGCTCGATCTGCAAGAATTTGTTGGTCAAACCTCAGTGAGGGGGCACAGGGGGTGCTAGGGTCTTTTTGTGGGTATTTCATGTGGGTTCCGTGGCTGTTTCGATTTATGCTGCTAAAAATGACTTGTGCGCCAAATTTCATGATTTTAGCTTGATCTGTAAGAATTTGTTGCCAAGGCCCCTGGAAGGGGGCACGGGGCGGAGGGTGCTGGGAGGGGATGGGAAGGTGCTAAAGACACTTGGGGGCTATTTCTTGGGGTCCAAGACTTGTGTACCAAATTTCATGTTCCTAGCTCGATTAGCAAAAATTTGTTACTCCACTTAATGATTTCTGCCCAGTGCTCTACAATAATAATTGCTCTGCCGACGAGAATACTGCATTCACATCAAAATCGTGTTCAAAAGGTCCTGGTTGGTGTTAATACCTACACTTTAAGCTATACAAATTGAAAATCGGTTCATTGGTTCGATCACTAGGTTAGAGCAAAAGTTTTAGCCCATATGGCTTTCCGTGTCAAGAATATTGTAGTTACATTAAAATAGCCTGCGACAGGCCCTAGGCCATGTCCATACCAACGTTTTAAGCTGTAGAATTTGTAAATCGGTTCAGTGGTTCGGTCTCCAGGTGAGTGCAAAGAGTCCCAACAACAACAACAAATGGCCATACTGTGGACGCCGAACGGTTCGATTGATGTCATAAAAACTTGTAATGCACTGAAATAGTTGCGACACGATCCCAAATACCGAATTTCGTTGGTCTATGTCAATTCTGGGTGAGACTATAGGAGTTCAAAGTTTGACGTTTAACATGGAAGTTCATGCGGAGGCTTACATAATGGCCGCTACCTTGATTGTCGACATCGCCTCTCTTTGGACAGCTAAAGTTCGGGCAATGACAACGTGTATACTGAAGTGCGTGCCTAGGCACATACTAGTGTATCACGATGAATGTAAACAATGTTGCCAAAGAAATTGTATTCACGTCCAATTCACGAAAAATAAACAAACTGTAAAAACAAAGCAAAAAAAACAGCCAAAAACTGGAAAAGAGGCCACCTAGTTGACAGTGGTTCGGCCCTTCAAAGGAGTGATATCAACACACCCAAACTAACTAAATAAACCAAATTACAACAAAATTAAAACCAAACCAAAAACCTATGAAGAAGTGACTAAGATGAGAATGGTTCGGCCTCTAGGCAAAAGGTAGAAAACGATGTGTTGAAAACCAATTTCTGGGTGACGTGGCACTTTATTACACATCTGCACGGTAGTGGAGTTGAGTCTAATACACAATTTAAAAAAAAAAGTAGTGATATCGTATCAAAAACCAAAGCTGGTAAAAGGGGCCGCCAAGTTTCGAATGGTTTGGCCCTTCAAAAGGGAGTGATATCAACACACCAAAACATTCGCCAACTTAATCGCACCGAATAATACTTTGGACATTAAATGAAAACTTGAACATTGCAACCGAAAGGGGGCAGGTTGCTTACGTTTGAAGACTTCCCTGCCTGACAGGCTTACACTACAGTACTCCTGCTTCGTGCTCGTTGCCGGTGGATTGGAGTTGTTGTTTATGGTTAGTATAAAAAAGTTCACAACACTCACAAATCGAGTACATTACTCATAGTCATCAACACTCACAATTGCGATAAAAAAATTGGTAGGTCGTGAGATCCCCTTGAGTGACCATGCCTGGGTACCATTGTAGGGCCCTGCTGATGGCTAAAAGTTCTACTTCCTTTCCTATCAGGAATAAAATCCTTTCTTTCCTGGCTGTAAAAGGTCTCTATACTTTTTCAACTCTTAACGTTTGCAAGCTGTCAGCAGAGAACAATAAAGAAAACCATTGCAGATAAAAGGGGGGCATACTTAAAGAATAGGGGCAACTAAACACACTTTTCTTTGATTTTAAATTTTTTGAGGGGAGAGTTGCATGTTACCTTTTTTTCAAATAAAAAAAAAACGCTTTAGGGATAACCAAACGGCCGTGGGGTGAATTACAAACGTATCAAGCAACTCCCCTCCCCCCACCCCCACAAAAAATTAGTATTATTTTTTTTGGGGGGGGGTAGAGTTGCTTTTTACGTTTGTACTTTGCCCCTGGGCCGTTTTGTTATCACCATGGCCGTTGTTTTTAATTAAAGAAGTAAGAAGTAACTCCTTCCCCCCCAACCAAAAAAAAATAATTTTTTTTTTGTGGTGGATGGTGGAGTTGCTAGCCACTTCTGTACTTTGCCCCTGGACCGCTTTGTTATCCCCAAGGCCATTATGTGAACAAAGAAAAGTAACAAGCTACCTCCCCTCCAATAAAAAAAAATTAAATCTTTTTTGGGGGGTGGGTGGAGTTGCTGGTCTTTGAGCCGTTTCGATAACCCTAGGGCCGTTTTTTTTAGTGTGCCCCCCCCCCCCCCCCCACTCTCCGATGGGGAAGCAAGGGTGGGAAGGGTAGTCGGATGAAATTCTAACTGGATTTTCTGGAAAACCGTCTAATGGGCCACTTGTCTAATATCTGCCTACACAAAAAATGTGGAATATCATCGAAACGGAATATTGTATAATGGATAATCGTACAATGGATAATCGTCTAACCGGACAGTCGCATAGCGGAACATCGGAAGAATACGGACTCCCGTCCGATTTTTTTTTTTTTTAATGGACTAAGAATTACCTGCTGAATAATGTTTTCCTCTTCCATTTTTGGGGCAAACGCACCGTTTGGCCCTGATTTAGGTCCAAAGTTAGCACTACGAGAGGTAGGCTGTGACGCCATCTTGTTGCCGGCAGGCTGGCTCGAGGCACAGGGCGCCGCGCAGGAAAGCATCAACTGGGCCAAAGTCCGTCAAGTGTAACGCCAAACCCCAACCAGTTCATTACAAGTGAAACGCCAAACAGAAGCCGGTACCTATACCCTAACCTAACGTCAATAACAACAAAACCAAACTAAACTGACAATAACAACCCACTTATCTGAACTGTTTACGGGAAAAAGATATCAGCTGGGAACATGGACCTCTTGTCAGTGCTATACTGATTTCACACGTTA
>JAHWFP010152463.1:45429-62912 GCA_023313725.1 Lithobius niger | reverse complement strand
ACAACGTTTTCCAGGCCTAACGAATCCGCAGAGGCTGTTGTTGTTTTTTTTTTTTACCTCCATTTGAAGCGGTGTACCTTGCAGCTATTTCAACGACCGGCCCTAGATGCTAGCCTCGTTACAAGTATGGCGTTATCATCGCTACTCTACAGCAGAAAGAGTGAGATACCAAATTTAGTACCATTTCTTGCCACTAGATGGTGTTGTTAACCTAATTTTAGTTTAAATAAGTCGTGCATTTTTCACGTGTTCTTTTTTTTTTTTGCCTTTTTGGATCAAATGTCAGTTCTTTGTAGGAAAAATAAATAAAAATGCATGTAGGCAATTTAAATCATTTAACACACTCTGCTAACAACGATATCTAGTGGCAAGAAAGGGTATTAAAATTGAAAAATCTCAAATTCTTTCTTTTCACTGTATAAACTTCTGTAACGCAAAGCAATGGATTCCAATTGTTCTTCTTGTGTTTACAAGCGTTAACAAAAGCCTATTATTGTGATAAATAGATGTAAAATCAGTATAATTGTCGTTGAAGAAAAAATTAGTACAATTACTGCCTGTTATGTTCAGAGGTTTTACGGTTTGAATCACCAGGTTTGACTTTCGTTACTACATGTCATTCTCATTCTAAAATTCCTCAGAATGTTCAGAATTGATCTGTTCGCCTATAAGAGCATTTGTTTGTTTCTGATGACAGTAGGCTTGTTACAAAAATTACCAGGGGTTCGTAAATGGCCGCATGTCAGAGGAGTCTCTCTCTCTCCTGTGGTCTATCCTTTATATAGTTATTATTGTGTGCGCGGCATATCTTGAGTCCTGGAATTATTTTACGAGCGACTACGTCTTCCTGGAGGAGGCGGCTTTAATCGACGGCCGCCATTGTTTTTGTAACCATCTTGGATATCAACAAGGCACTCTGCTGCCAAAAACGTACAATCGATTATCTGTGTTCGTTCTGCGGCGAACTCAAGATACACCGCGCACACTTTAGTTAAGTTCGTATTCAGATTGGCACCTCATGTAGGCCTACTGCCGAATGATTTGTCGTAGGATTTGGATGATATCATGAGGACGTATCATGAGGGGGTCCCCCCCGCCGCCCCCCCCCCCCCAGGATATTGATTTGGATAAGAAACCGATGACCTTGTCAAATACCATCGACATCAACCATTGCTCACTTCAGGTCCCTTTCACATGCAGTCGTAGCTACCCATGCCTGAGTATAAGTACGGACCCACAGCGACTTTTAACTCTCGGCGTGGGTGAGGAGTGCCTCTGCCCGTATTTTCTTAGTGTGTCATACGTTTTAACACGTGAGCAGAGCCTTGTTGGGGGGCAGTTCCGCACTTAAGTGCGGGTTCGAGCATCACTCACTTCGTGTAAAAAGGGCATTAATTACGCCACACACACACAATTAAAACTTGTGGGGAATGAAGTAATTATCAGTACGAAAACTAGACTGAAAATCGGCTAAAATGGATGGCTGCAGCCGCTGAATAGAATGTTGTATAATGCTTCCCGGCCACATGATGGTTAGGGTACTAAGGATAGGATCCCATACAAGTCATGTAAATAAAACAGGGATGTAAGGTTACAAACACTTGCGTGTGACGTAGTTCACAAATTCTGGCCTTTTTTTTTTCACTCGTAGATCTTCGCTCCCTACAATTTTGTAATGTAATACCGTGGTGCATATTTAAAATGTTCGCAATGGAAATAGGATTTGCAATTGATATGGTAGTGCCTCAGTCATACTTTTCCATCACACTTTAACTGATCACACTTTAACTCAATCACACTTTTCCAATCACACTTCACCTTTAACACTTTACCTCAATCACACTTAACAATCACGCTTAAATCATACTTTAAGTCAAATTGTGACTTAACTTAATCACACTTAAACTTAATCAAGTAAACGTAATCAAATAACCGTAATCAAAATTAAACTTTAACGTTGACAATCACACTTTTACCTCAATCACACTTTAATTGCTCACACTTAACTCAATCACACTTCCCAATCACAGTTTAACGTTATAACTTAACACTTTAACTCACACTTTTCTAATCCCAATCACAATTTAATCACACAAAAATTAAAGTGGGATCATACTTTAACTTCCCAATTACACTTAACTCACAAAACTTTCCCAGTGATCAGTTAAAGTGTGATGTAATTGGAACACACTTCAACTGATCACCCTCTGTGCGCAAAAGGTTTGTTCTTTTGTTTAAACTATCAAAACGTTGCACACGTCAGCATAATTGATTTAATAATCTTGACACATTTACATTGAACTCTTTTGTACTGTGCTGAATATGCTAAATGAATGGTGTTAATTGACCCCTTTGGTCATGTTTTCATGGTTATCTAGCTCACGCTTGAACAAATTCGTTTTTCCATAATATTTCTGCTGTCTGTCCTTCGGTCTTGAATATCCTATAGTAAAAATCGAGCTTGTTCCCACATGCTTTATCCCCTAAAGTACAGTATTTCGCCATGTTCGCAAATTCCGTCTTATTTCAAAAGTGGCAAACATAAGTTAAATAAATAAATACACTACCTCGACGAATTATAACTACCTGGATTCGGAAAGTTTGTAACAAATCTTATCTTCAGTGATGAGCTCTACAGTTATTCTTACTATAATCCGTACATCTCCATACGTGATTTCTAAACTAAGAATAGCAAACTGGTTCTGCTCCAGTTAAAAACCGTACTTAGCATTCTGGGAATTAAAAACGGTTTATAATAGATCTTCAATCAACGGAAGAGGCATTCTTAGTCATGCTTAGAGGCGTAATGATGTGGACTTAGGCCCCCCTCGCACTGGGCGGCTAGGTCGTGCGGCCAGCGGTCGTCGTGGACAAAAAAAACACAGCGACGTGCCGCGCGGCCACGTCCGTTTTTCATTGATGATTCTCGATCACGTGGTGAAAAATAAAACGGAGCAAGTATGGTCGGTCGCCCTGTGGTCGCTTGCACGCAGCCCGGGATCCTAGTGGCCGTTGTGACTGACTGGCCACGGCGGCCAAGTGCGCGGTGCTACATATACCGTAAACATTCTCATTGGCCGCAGCGATCTGGTCACGTGGCTTGGTCGCTTAGTGCGTGGGGGGCCCTTAGGAGCCCACCAAGTTTCTGCTTAATAAAAACCTCACTTTTTTAGACGCGTACTAAAGTTGCTATGTCGCGTGTCACCTTTTAATTCACTTTAGGCCTAGACATGTAAACTATGCGGTCTGTCCATAATGGTATTATGGGATGGACAATACTGCCGCCACGAAGAAACGTTGTCGAAGACAACATAGCGAAGCTATTTCTCCATGTTTGGAGTAAATAGTGACATATTTGTATATCGAGAAAGTGTTGTAGGAAAAGAGCAGCAAGCACTATCTCAGGTGGCATTCTTTTGCGGTGGAATGAATTTATGCTAATAGGTTGCCGAATAAAAGTTTAAAACACCTGCCTAAAAAATTACTGAAAGCCATGGAAAAATAACAAAACTCGCCGCTGAAATTTATCAAGTTGTCAAAGCAGTCACACATGGGCATTTCGTCCGTGCGCGCGAAGATGTACATACCTGATGAATTACGTAGATCTTTATTTCCGTCGAAATAAGAATCCAACATGTAAAACACGGAGTAGCAAACGTTCCGCTTCAAAAACTTTGTTTATAGTTGTCAATTCACTAAGATCACACACAGAGAGAAAGCTTTGTTTTGGAATGCAATAAATGCAAGGCACACCCACGCCAGAAAAACGTAATCCGCCAATTATCGTCAAGGTGGTTTCCACCAACTCACAAATCGTAGACATAAAGTATAGTTTTCTGCGATGGAATTTGCATCTATGACGAAAATACTTTTTGCCTTCTTGTAGTAATAAGTGATGTTTTCCTTTCTACCATGCTTAAGGGAGTCTTGATCCACTTGGGTGTTGTTCGGGATTTGTAAACTGCAAATGGCCTTTATTTTTATGGTATCCTGTTTTCAACCATCTCTGCTTGTTAACAGGATTGTAAATGTTATTTGGTCCAAAGATAAAAAGGACCAATAACCAATACGTTATAAAATTATATAAAATATGCCACATATATTCCAATATCAGCGTGTTCCGTTATTCCAATTCAAACTATTAAGCCTGTGCAAGCCCTTTACGCTAATTAATCAAAATTTTAAGTGTGTACAGTGTACACGAACAGCGTGGATTAAAATGTTTTGTTAAAAAATTAAAATGGGTATAAGTTATTGAAAAAAGGTGAACAAATGCGTTACCTGTATTCCAATACATGACTCAATTTCTGACATTTTGTATAAAAATATGAAGGGCAAAAATTCATTAGGATTATGAAATATCAGAATATCTGGATTCAATAAGACGGCCAAATTTCTATTTTACTACGCATCATGACATTTGCACGAGATTTGCATGTAGATTCAGTAGTAGTCCATTGCTCCTAAAGAAACAAACAGTCCGCATCACAGATTGGCCTTTTGAATATTACTTTTAGATCACCACTGTGAGGTTGAACAGCTTCTGTAGCCCGTAGCCAGGATCCGCCCCTGTAATGTAGTTGGCAGATCGCCCGGCCTGTTGTGTGCGCGGTGTATCTTGAGTCCTGCAAGTATTTTGTGAGCGGCTACGTCTTCCTGGAGGGGGTGGCTTTAATCGATGGCCGCCATTGTTTTTGTAACCATCTTGGATATCAACAAGGCACTCTGCTACTGAAAACGTACAATCGATTATCTGTGTTCGTTCTGCGGAGAACTCAAGATAGGCCGCGCACACTTTAGTATTCGGGAAGTCTGGGGTTCTAGTCCCAATCGGGGCAGTTGCCTTTTCTTTCATTCTCAGCTTAATCAAGTATTCTCACAAGGCCAGTCTTTAACGCGGACTGTTTGTATCGTTAAACCATTATCTTGTGATTTCTTTGGTTCATTATATCCGTTGCGCTTATCCTCGTAAAGTACTTGTTTCCAAACGCAACGTTAGATTTATGTGCAACCCTACAAGCTGTGACATATTTGTTACTAACACTCTTCGTTTTCTTGCCTCTCGCAGGTGAGCGGTCTCAGGTTTGAGACTCAGCTCCGTACACTCAACCAGTTCCCGGACACGTTGCTAGGGGATCCTGTGCGGCGGATTCGCTACTTTGATCCCTTGCGCAACGAATATTTCTTTGACCGGAACCGGCCGAGCTTCGACGCCATATTGTACTACTACCAAAGCGGGGGTCGGCTCCGGCGTCCCGTCAACGTGCCGTTGGACGTATTTGCCGAAGAAATTCGGTTTTACGAACTGGGTGAGGTGGGTATTATGGTGGCGGTTTGTATTTTACAGTATATTACTTTCACTTCCAATTTATAGTTAGGCTACATAACATGTTGTATGTTGTACGTGCTCTGAAAACATGGATCATATCAAACCTGAAGCAGGAGAAAAATAGAAAACGTCAGGGAGTATGTTTCCGCAACTTCCACAGTAGTTCTTAGTCAGGATCTGCTGCAGTGGTGTAGAATCTGTCAGCAGAGGTGAGGTCCCCACTGGCATGTGACAGTCAGAGGTGTGCACCACGTCATCACCATTAATTTTCGGTCCTTTATTTTTAAGAATAGGTGTTTTAAATCTCAAATAATGTCAAAATATAATAATAATAAAATTCACCTAATAGACTATCAGTCGTTCCTGAGTTAAGCCCAAACCAGACTGGCTGCTCGCGGCTGCACGCCGACGCACTATGGTGTAAAAAAGAATTCAATATTCGTCCTTAACGCAACACCAACCACACGATTGCTGCAATATTGACCTTATAGGCAAGCAGTCACGCATAGCTTCGCACGAAATTTTCTTCTGTCTGGAGAGGCCTTTACCCTAGCCAGCAACTATCAATCAGAGCGATTGCTGCTTCATGTGGCATTTGTACAGAGCACTAAAATTAGAATTCTGTATATGATCCACACACACACTTCCCTCGTTACTATTTTTCCCTGCTTGAAGGTTGTGTGATGCGGTAAACGGTTGCAGAGTTTAGCAAACGTTTGCGCTGGAATGTGCGTCACGGGTTCCCAAACTTGGCGGACTCGGCAAACAACTTTGAAAAAAATCAAAATGGACACGTAAATTCTCCAACTGTTTGGAGAGTGCTTTGCAGAACAAACAGTTTAGCACAAAATGCAAAATGTGTAAATGAACCAAATGAAACAAGAAAGGTGCGCAAATATTGTAAATCGCCTATTCACTGCCCCAGTGAAGTTACTGCCCACCCCTAAAAAATACCCCGTGGTCAGAAATAGTGTAGTAGCGTTGTTACACCTCCTCCCCCTCCCCCCCACCAAAAAAAAAATATCGTCATTTTGCTGCTAGAATTTACTAAAAGCTTCAGACATTTATAATGAAATCAACGTTTTATTCCCTTAAATCTTGGTTTTTCTTCAGCAAAATTAGCTAAACACGTCATACATTTTGCAAAATCAACTTTTAATCGGACATGATCAAGGAAAAGTCGTCGGTTAGACGTGCATGATCTGGTTTCAGTCTAGCGAAAACACAATGCCTTCATTCTCCTTTGTTCACGAATTTAGTTTATTAGATCACTCCTACTCCAAATTCCAACACAATTCGCAGTTTAAACTCGTTTATTGTGAAATTATTCCGAAAACAAACCATCATAGCAAACAGTGCTATTGACAATGTGAGTAGCTAGGTTCAAGTTTGATGGGACCCGAGCTGCATGGTCATCAGTCTCAGGAACTTGCATCTAAGTTGGCTTTGATTTCCATTAGTCCTGTAGAAGGGGAAGCAATACCAACTTAGATGCAAGTTCTTGAGACTGCTGGGCATGTAACCCAGATCCCCATCAAACTTGACCTAGATTCCTACAACATCAATAGCGCTGTTTGCTATGAAGGTTTGTTTTCGTAAAAATTTCACAATAATTTGTGAATAATGAGAATAAAGGTATTGCCTGAATGCTAGACTGAACCCAGACTACGTACGTGAAGGGATTAAGCCTGGATAGAAGTATTTCATAAAGTTAATTATGACTTTTCTTACTACCCATCCCTAATTTTTATTGAATCAATTATAACAGCCCACAGGTAGTTATTAGGCGATTTACCGTAGTACATGAAGCCGAAGCTAGTTGATGTTGCAGAAATGCTGCGGAAATATGGACTTTGAAACACAATTGCTCTACATTTCCAAAACCATCAGTGTGGCTCAACAATTCAGCAGCAGGCAAAGCTAAATTAGTAGGAATGCTACGACAAAGTCTGAAGGCTTCAGGCTTGTCAGAAGCACAATCAACAAAGCTTAAGAGCTATGCACATTACCGAAGCTGTGTAGTTCTTCAAACAATGTTACCATGAAGTATGAAAGCTTCAGGATTTTAAGGAGCACACGCAACAAAGAGACGTGCCCGTTACCATAGCTGCGTAGTTCTTCAAACAATGTTACCATGAAGTTTGAAAGCTTCAGGCTTTTCAAGAGCACAGTCAACAAAGAGAAGTGCTCGGTACCAAATCTGCATAGTTTTTCAAACTAATGTTACTTCAAAGTTTGAAAGCGTCAGCATTATTAAGAGCATAACCAACATAGAGACGCTCTCGTTACCAAAGCTGCATAGTTCTTCTGCGTTACACTTCGATTAACACTTTGATGTTTCATACTTGATGATGCAGAACCGAAGAAATAAGGACAGTTAGAGTGAGTTAAAAGGGCATTCCCCATAGACAGTGAGCTTTCGTGGATATCACGCCTGTCTAGCCCAACACAATGGATGATTTCGGCAGAAATGCAAACTCAACTACCCACGCAATTGCTGCCCCATTTCAAAGATGTGCTAGATTCATGCCTTGCATGATAAGGCTATCCCTCAATACGAGAAACGGGTTGTTTAGTGAACATGACTCGGATGTCGTGCATGATTCTAGCAACAATTTTACTGCATAATTAAAACAACAAAAAACTGTAGGTTATCAAAACAAGTCTTCAGACTGATGGCTCTGCACTAACCAAACCAGCAATAAATCACATTCAGTAGCAGGCTAAATAAAATAGGTAGAAAGGATCCAAGCCAATTACCAAGCAAAATGTACGTTACTAAGCTCATATAGTTCAGCAAACAAGTTTTGAAATATGCACTTTGAAACACAATTGCTCTATATTCCCAAATCATCTGTGTGGCTTAACAATTCAGCAGCAGGCAAAGCTATAGAAGTAGAAATGCTACAACAAATTCTGAAGGCTTCAGGATTGTCAGAAGCACAATCAACAAAGCTTAAGAGTAGTGCACATTACCGAAGCCGTATATTCCTTCAAACAATGTTACCACAAAGTTGAAAAGCTTCAGGGTTTTTAAGAACGCACTCAACAAAGAGAAGTGCTCGTTACCATAGCTGCATAGTTCTTTAAACACTATTACGACCAAGTTTGAAAGCTTCAGGATTGTCAAGAGCACAATCAACAAAGAGAAGTCCTCGTTACCAAAGCTGCATAGTTCTTCAAACAATGTTACTACTAAGTTTAAAAGCTTCAGGATTGTCAAGAGCACAATCAACTAAGAGGAGTGCTCGTTACCACCATAGCTGCATAGTTCTTCAAACAATGTTACTACTAAGTTTGAAAGCTTCAGGATTGTCAAGAGCACAGTCAACTAAGAGAATTGCTCGTTACCACCACAGCTGCATAGTTCTTCAAACAATGTTACTACTAAGTTTGAAAGCTTCAGGATTGTCAAGAGCACAACCAACAAAGAGATGTACTCGTTACCAAAGCTGTATAGTTCATCAACAATGTAAGCACGACGTTTGAATGCTTCAGGAATGTCAGGATCCCCCTCTCATATAAAATCCGACAGCTCTTCAAGAACGAAACCAAATAATGCAAACCGCAAATCTTTATTCAGCAAAATTATATACACCACGGAAACCTACTGCATAACCTAATGAAGTTTTATAATTCATAGTATACATCAGTGAATTACGTATATATGAGAAATGTCACTGCTTTACCTGGCAAGAAAGTGCATCCTCTGCATGTTACATCATTTATGAGTGGTTCATTGTATGTAAAATGCTTTATGTAAAATAAAAATAAATGAAATACTGTAAAGCTGTAAGTATGTGTTTAAGTGTTTCAAGGTGAACTGGCTAATGATGCAATACTGTCAGTACTGTCACCACTGGTGATGTATTATAACTAGTAATATGTGGTTATTCACCTAATGGACGAATGACACATTTTCGCGTGAAACTTTAGATGTGATTGGATTTATGTTTACGTAATTTTCTGTCGGTTCTTCTACCTTCTGTCAGTTTCTGTGTATTTATCTACTTGCTACTCTATCTTCTATTCATATCTACATATGTCTCCGATCATAACTCTACCTCCTGACCTTATCTATGAATATCTCTTTTGGTTACCCGAATGGTCCTGTCTCCTATTCGTGTTTACATATTTCGCTATTGGTTCCCCTATTTTCAGTTTGTGTCTACAAATCTCTCTTCTGCGTCTCTCCGTCTACATATGTCTCATTTGCTTCCAATCCTTCTGTTCGCTTATATATATTTATATTTTAGTTACACTATATGCTATTCGTGTCTACATATTTCTCCTTTGATTTTCTTGTCTTCTATTCATACCTGCGAATTTTGACTTTGGTTCCCTTTGCAGCTATTTTCAATTATGTATTTCTAGTTTGGTTTAGGAAAAATGCAAGCACTGGAACAAAGTATGATTGTAGAACAGGAGAAGTCCAAAGTGCACATGTAAAACCAACACAACCCGACGTTTCGAGCTCACTCCAGCTCATTATCAAGGGAAAATACAAGATACACTTAAAATTGCATAAAGTTGCATAAAGTTGCCTGCATATAAGTGTATCTTGTATTTCCCTTGATAATGAGCTGGAGCTAGCTCGAAACGTCGGGTTGTGTTGGTTTTACATGTGCACTTTGGGCTTCTCCTGTTCAACATACTTTCTAGTTTGGTTGCACTGCATGCCATTCGTGTTCACGTATGTCTCCTTTGGTTTACTTGCCCTTGCATTCGTCCCTGCGAATTTCTCCTTTGGTTTCCCAATTAGCCATTTGGGTCTACGTATTTCTCCTTTGATGCGTCTACCTATTTTTCTTTGGTTTTTAGTCGTGCCCACGTATTTTTCCCATTTTTTTCCTTCTCTTTGCGTGCGCATGTTTTTCCTTTAGTTCCTGTACCTATTTCTCCTTTGGTTCCCCTGCCTTCTGTTTGTATCTGCTTATTTCTCTTAGATTCCAATTGCTTGTCGCTGGTTTCCTTCCCACAGAGTATGGCACCTTACTTGTCGTAGATTGTATGTATCTCTTTTTTGGGTTTTCCTTCTTTCTGTATGTGCCTGCCTACTTTTCATAGATTTTTCGTTTATTTTATTTTTTTAATTCTAATGTATTTCATTCGTTGTTGATTGCTTCCCTTCTGTATTTGTACGTTGACTCGTTCAGACTAGATTCGACTCACTTCACTTGAGTTCACCACGTTTCTCTAAGAATAAGTTTACATTTTGCCACTTTTTCCTCGATTCGAAAATAATTCTCTGTTTTCAAGCTTGTTTCATCTATTTCACCAACCCCCCCCCCCCTTCTCCGCTTATTGGTCCTCCTTATTCCCATTAGTTTATTACTTACCTTTGTCTTCGTGTATTCATGAGTCACATTTGTTTCTTTTCATTTTTGCTAATATTGCTTTATTTCTTGCTTCTCGATTCTGATTGCTCCTGCTTATATGGTGATGCTCCCCCTTATTTGTTTGTTCATCTCACTGAACCTTAGGTTTTTGCTCGCGCTTCTGTTTGGTTCCTTCTTGCGTTTCTTTGATTTCTTGCTTTTGCTGCATTTTTTTTTTGTTTTGTTTCTCCTTACCCTTGCTGCTAATGCTATTTCGTTCTCGTTTCGCATAATTCTATTAAGGTCTCTTAGGTTTTTTTTAGCTTTCCCTTCCCGTTGCCACTAGTTACCTAGCCTGCATTTCTCCGTTTTATTTTTAACTCACTTATCCTTTTTCACCTTGTTTTCCCTCTTTCTTCCCCTTACTTTCAAAGGTCTCCCCATGTGCCTTCCGCTATCATAAGTTCCACTACTCCTTCTTTGCTTCTGCTAGCATCTTTTTAATATTTCTTCTCTCCTATGCTTGGATCTCATCGATTTCCTTTACTACTATTTCCTATTTGCTACTATTTCCAGTTGGCAGATCTTAGCTTCTTCTTCCTCTTCTTTCTTCCCATTTCTCCTTACTCAGTTTGCTTCTACTAGCCCCTTTTTAATAATTCTTTTGATTTCCTTTGCTGCCACTTCCTTCCACTAGGAGGGTCCTTGCTTGTTCTTCCTTCTCTCCATTTTCCCTTGCTCAAGTTGCTTACGTTATCCTCTTTTTAATGCTTCCCTCTTATTCTCGGCTCCTTCCAGTCCTTGTTTCGCCTTCCTCTTCCTTCGTCAATTCTCTTTGTTCAATTTGCTTCTACTAGTTTTGTTTTAATATTCCCTCTCTCTTATTCTCGGTTCTCTTTGGTATCCTTTGCTGCTATTTCCTTCCAGCGGGAAGGTCTTCAATCCACTTCCTTCTTTCAATTTTTCTTTGTGCAATTTTCTTCAGCTAGTCTCTCTAAGCGTTACTTGTTTATCATACCTTAGTATTACCTCACTTCTCTTTCCCATCTCGCTCTTTTGGAAGTTCTCAGTTAAACTCTTGATTACCTTGGTTCCTTTGTTTCTGCTAATGTCTCCTTAATTTTCTCTCAAAAGGTTGGCTTCATCTAGTGTCTTGTCACTCTTTTTCTTCGTTTCACACTTATCGTAGTTGCCTTTCTTCTTCTGCTTGTGTCCCTCTATTTTTTCTTCCCCTCCCTTCTCTTCTTCTGCTAGTTTCCCCCTATTTCTTCTTCCCCTCCCTTCTCTTCTACTAGTGTCCCGCTATTTCTTCTTCCCCTTCCTTCTCTTCTTCTGCTAGTTTCCTCTATTTCTTCTTCCTCCATTCTCTTCTTCTACTAGTGTCTCTCTACTTCTTCTTCCCTTCCCTTCTCTTCTTCTGCTAGTTTCCCTCTATTTCTTCTTCCCCTCCCTTCTCTTCTACTAGTGTCCCTCTATTTCTTCTTTCCCCTCCCTTCTCTTCTTCTGCTAGTTTCCCTCTATTTCTTCTTCCCCCTTCTCTTCTTCTGCTGATGTTTAGCTATTTCTTCTTCCCCTCCCTTCTCTTTTTCTGCTAGTGTCCCTCGATTTCTTCTTCCCCTCCCTTCTTCTGCTAGTTTCCCTCTATTTCTTCTTCCACCTTCTCTTCTTCTACTAGTGTCTCTCTACTTCTTTTTCACCACCCTTCTCTTCTTCTGCTAGTATCCCTCTATATCTTCTTCACCACCCTTCTCTTCTTCTGCTAGTGTCTCTCTATTTCTTATTCTACTAGTGGATCGTTGATTCACCTCAATTTTCTTGAAAGAATTGCTCCTTTTCTTCAAGTCAAAGTGAACTTCATTTAATCCACCAGTTCCTCGTTGATACTCTTTCCCCAGCTCACTTCTAGTTTCCTTCGTTCCATTCATAAACTGCCACTTTCCGTCACGACTTTCTGAAATAGGTGTGAGATTTTCCATTTCAAAATTCAGACAGGTAAGTTCAAAAATATATGTGGCGTATTTATTGGCTGTTGGGCTTTAACGCCTAATGACAGCGTCATCTGGTGGTAAAAAAAAAATTATTAAAACACGAGTTATTCAATTTATGCAATAAATTCTATGAAATACTGGTCTCGTTGTTTGATTTAGTTTTTTAGAGTGCTCAACGTTCAGATAGGCTAATGATTTCAAGGGTGCATTTACTCAATCACTCGACTTTGCATTCTCGCAGCTAAAAGCTAGAAATCGTCTTAAAATCCAACATAGCTCTGCCGTCTCGCAATGAAAACAGCCAATAACGCGAATTCAGATGATACTGGGAAAAGTATTTCGTTAGAGGAATTCTTTATCTTATTGTCACGGATTACAAGGTTGCAAGCAAACTCAAACGATGTCGGATTTATCTGATCCAGATAGCGTTGTTACCGTGGCAACGTCACCTTTGCCATCGCGATTAAATTTTAGCTGTGAGAATGCAAAGGCGAGTCGTTTCGTAAACGCCCCCTAATAATGACTAAATTGCTAGACTCCCGTCTAAGAAAAATGTGTCTTTTAAGAAATAAAGCAAATAAGTCTAAAATAGCCTAAGCAGAGTATATTCTGAAGATGCCGTGCATTGATCGTAAAAAAAAATTATTATGTGGAATTCAGTATGCATATGTGCACGAAGGAGTGATATGAACTAAATAAAAAAAATTTTACAAATAAAAACAATATCAAAAACTGATAAAAGAGGCGACTAAGTTGAGAATGATTCGGCCTCTCAAAGGAGTGATACGAAGTTAAAATATTAGAAAAATGATCACTCAAGCTATTGTTGACGTGACACATTATTACCGATCAGCAGGCTAGTAGAGTTCCGTCTAATACACAATTAAAAAAAAAAAGAAGTGATATCACATCAAAAACCAATACTGGTAAAAGGGAACACCTAGTTCCGAATGGTTCGGCCCTTCAAAGGAATGGTATCAACAGACCAAAACATTCGCCAAGTAATCTCACCGAATAATAGTTAGGACGTGAAAAATTGAACACTGCTACCGAAAGTAGTAGCGTTCTAGTTTTCACTTAACTTTCGAACTATTAGTCGGTGTGATTAACTTGGCGAATGTTTTGGTGTGTTGATATCACTCCTTTGAATGGACGAACCATTCAGAACTGGGCGGTCCTTTTAGCAGTTTTTTTTTTATATGATACTGTGCACTGATCGTAAAAAAACAAATCATTCTGTACGAGCGAAAGTGAAGCCCCTCCTCCAACACAAAAATACAAATTCCAACACACAAAAAAATATATCCTAATATGTTTGTATACTAAAAAAAATAATAGAAAAAAATAATAGAAAATAAACTTGTCACGATTAATAAATAAACATAAATCGCTGTAAATAAAATAAATATAAACAAGGGAAAAAACTATCAATGAAAACTCAACACTAGAAAAAAACGCAACACAGCAGACCACCTTTAGACACGTACTTTTCATCTAAGTGACGTGACTTGGATTTGAAATGGCGAACCAATCCTTGCCAGATAACTGCCATACCGCCTTTGCGGATAGCTGCTCGTCCACTTCCAACCCACTGCCTTCTGGCGCCATGGCTTCGTTTGGTAGCAAGACAACCGCCAACGTTCACTGGCTCACTGTACATACGCTTATGGCTTTTTTCCAACATACGTTTGTGAAGATTACATTTTCTTAGAGTCTTAATACTGAACGCATCGCATCACTTACATTGTTGACAGTGTGTAAGTACTCTGGGAACGGACGATTAGTTTCAAATTCAAGAACTCAGTTGCAATTCATTCCTTACTGCATTGGGGAACTTTGCCAAATTTTACTCTTAATTGCGGGTCTTGTGACGTGCCCTTTCTCCGGATTCGCCAGTGAAAGAATTTATCAGTAAATTATCTTGTCGTTTTTGGTATTTCACAATGTTTACTCCATTTTTGTTCCACCTTTATTTATGTGGCAGATGTCACTTTCTGACCAGTGACGCTCCTACGAAGTACACAAAAATCGGCTTTATTAAAATTTTCGGTTCAGACAACCTTTGAACCTTTGTCACTCAAATTAGAAGACGACCATCAATTGCAACTATGCCAAACAGCCGAAAAATTACCCTTAACATTTCATACTTATCTGACGATAGGTCAGATTGGTGCATTTTACTTGGCTAAACGACATCACAGAAAAATCCAGCTTAAGTAATTCAGGGTTCGTGCGAGCCCTTGAAAACCTGGAAGTGCCGTTGAAAATAAAAATGAAATTCCAGGCCTGAAATCTTGAATGTAAAATCTTGAAAAATGGTGTTACGTATCATCAATAGGATGAACGGAAAGGAGACGACTTGACTTCAAAAATGCTGAAAAATTTAGCCAGGTGGTAGGCGAGTGTGTGTAGCCTATATTGTAGAATATATTATTCTTACAATAATTTTGAAAGTTGGGACATAATTTTGACTTTATTTACGTGTTGAATACATCAGTAAGAGACCGGTCATTATTTATCGTCGAGGGCTGGGGGGAAGCGGGAGGGGACCGTAGAAAATTAGGGGGTGTCATGCATTTTTGGACACTTACGAGAGAGGGTCATACATTTTTTAGGCCCCGTCAAAAGGAGTGACACAAAAAAACACCGACTAAACTAGAAGAAAAAGTCATTTTTGGACCTCAAAAATGCGACTTTCAACAGTCAAAATTTCTAAAACGTGCCAGCCACTTATGAAGTCAATGTTTACAAGGTTTTGACTGGTGGAAGGTCAATTTTTCTTAAGGATTTCGAAGGGGGGGGGGGGGGGGGTCATCGAAAATTTGTGGGTCATATTTTTGTTTTTTCCGCCTCCCCCCCCCCCTCCGCCATAAATAGTGACTGGTGCCTAAGGTTTCACATGGACTAAACAGCACAGCAGCATTGCGGTATAAGAAATTTTACGGGAAAGTTTATTTGTGTTCCTTTGCTGTTTCAACTTAGGTCGGATCAGTTAAACCGCACCTTAAACAACAAATGAGTTCGTTTTTGTTTTCTAATCCGGTGGTTTTCAACCTATGGCTCGCGACCCCAAACGGAATCGCGGACGTCTTCTCGGGGGTCGTGATACATAAGCAGGAAAAAAATTATTTTACTTTTTTTTTATCTTTTAATCTTAATTTTTTTTTTCACTGAAATTTAATCATTAATAAAATTATTTAATTGTAAAGTACTTTTTATCTCTTCTAAAATCTCATTTTAATTATAATCTCTCCATTCTTACAACTAATCTTTCTAATCTAAAAACAACTTTGTGAGCGTGGCTTTGTGCCGGGAAATGCAAAAAAAAAAGCGTTGGCTTCCCGCGTCTCTGCCCTGGACCATGCAGGGGGAGCTCGCAACGCTCCTCCAGACTCCCCTAGTTGTGAAACCGACGGGCGAAGGAATTTACTTGGGGGATGGGGTCGCAGAAAAAATACATTTTGGGGGGGGGGGGGGAACCACTGCTTTAAACAACAAACGAGTTCGTTTTTGTTTTCTAATGTATATATATTTTATTTTCGCGTGGTTTGATACTATCTAATTTGCCTTTTTCTCTCTCGTTATTCCTCAAGGTGGCTGTCAACAAGTTCAAGGAGGACGAAGGCTTTATCAAAGAAGAAGAACGTCCATTGCCACAGAACGAAATGCAGAAAAAAGTTTGGCTCCTCTTCGAGTACCCCGAGAGCTCGCAAGCAGCGAGAGTAGTTGCTATCATCTCCGTTTTTGTGATTTTGCTGTCGATTGTGATATTCTGTCTGGAGACGCTGCCCGAATTCAAGCACTACCGTATTATCCAGACGTATAACAACCAAACCAAGATCGAGGCTGACGAAGTACCAGAACTGAACGATCCGTTCTTCATAATCGAGACTTGCTGCATCGTGTGGTTTACGTTCGAGTTACTGGTACGCTTCCTCTCATGTCCTAACAAGTTAGCATTTTGCCGAGACATCATGAACACCATCGACATCATAGCCATCATTCCTTACTTCATTACGCTGGCTACTGTTGTCGCCGATGACAAGGATGATCCTAAATACGCCGTGGACTCAAGGCCAGGGGCCTCGAACAACCAGGCCATGTCTCTAGCTATACTACGGGTTATCCGATTGGTCCGGGTCTTCCGGATCTTTAAATTATCTCGGCATTCAAAAGGACTGCAGATCTTGGGTCGTACATTAAAAGCCAGTATGCGGGAATTAGGATTGCTCATTTTTTTCTTGTTCATTGGTGTAATCTTGTTCTCTAGTGCTGTCTACTTTGCGGAGGCAGATTCGGAGAGATCTTTCTTTAAAAGTATCCCCGACGCCTTCTGGTGGGCGGTCGTCACAATGACGACCGTAGGGTATGGGGACATGCGTCCCGTCGGCGTTTGGGGCAAAATAGTCGGTTCTCTGTGCGCCATCGCTGGTGTGCTCACAATTGCTCTTCCAGTGCCCGTGATCGTGTCCAACTTCAACTACTTCTATCATCGCGAGACAGATCAGGAAGAAATGCAGTCACAAAACTTCAACCACGTGACCAGTTGCCCGTACCTCCCCGGTACCGTTGGGCAGAAGCTGAAGAAGGACTCGCTGTCTGAGTCTAGCTCTGATATCATGGAACTGGAGGAAAGTATCCTACTCAACAGCAATATCATCGGAGTGACAGAGACTAAGAAAGCCAACTGCAACCCGCATCACAATAACAACGTGACTGCTGTCAGTATTGAAACGGATGTTTGAGAGTTGGTGATGAATTTTATTCGCCAGGACAATGTGCCCGGATGCTCTGCTCAGGTTAGTGGATTTTCCTATTAATTTTTTCTACTCAATTTCCTACGTTTTG
>JAHWFP010152463.1:25775-35883 GCA_023313725.1 Lithobius niger | reverse complement strand
GATTAGGCTTATATTTGAGTCATTATCGGCCTACATTTGTGTGATTAGGCTTATATTTGAGTTCTTATCGGCCTACATTTGTGTGATTAGGTTTATATTTGAGTCATTATATGCTTTCATTTGTGGATTAGTCTTGAGTCATTATCGGCAGTGCATTTGTGTGATTTGTCTTATATTTGAATCATTATCGGCCTAGTGTAATTAGGCTTATATTTGAGTCATTATCGACCTACATTTTTGAGATTAGGCTTGTATTTAAGTCATTATTGGCCTACATTTGTTTGATTAGGCTTATATTTGCGTCATTATCGGCCTACGTTTGTGTGATTAGGCTTATATTTGTGTCATTATCGGCCTACGTTTGTGCTATTAGGTTTATATTTGAGTCATTATCGACCTACATTTGTGCGATTAGGTTTATATTTGAGTTATTATCAGCTTACATTTGTGGATTAGTCTTATATTTGAGTCATTATCAGCACTACATTTGTGTGATTAGGCTTATATTTGAGTCATTATCGGCCTACATTTGTGTGATTAAGTTTATATTTGAATCATAATCAGCCAACATTTGTGCGATTAGGTTTAGGTGTATTTGAGTCATTATCGGCCTACATCCGTGTGACTTATATTTGTGTTATTAGGCTTGCATTCAACTAATTGGGCCTATCGTGTTAGGCCTATAACACTTACTAAGTAATTTTTATAATAATAATAATAATAGTAATAATAAGAATAATAATAGCTTATTTATCCACATTGCATCCCGAAGTCCGCAAGGCTTATGCGGACTGTATTATATTCACATTATATTTATTTGCACAGTAAATTACATTATATTTGTCAGTATACATTGTTTCCAACAATAATTGTAACAAGAAAACTGATAATGAAAATAACTCAAAATACTGATTTCTTAAAAGATTATTTTTACATAATACGTATATTCTCATCTTATCAGTTTGACATAATTGTCACTTCATTTTTTTTTAATAACCAATTTTTTTTTTGGGATCTATTTAAATCATGTGAAAGACATTAGATTAATATAGCAGATTAAATGTCCAAGACTATAGTACTGCATATTTCTCATGCCATAACAATTTTTCACTAGAGGTATTTCAAATCGCAGATTTTTACTTCTTGGATACAGATGCTTTAGATTTACATATCTAGGAAGGCCGTTCTAGGGACCAGTACCAGAAACTCGCTGGTGCTCGCTAGGATGAATTGGCAACTAAACTATTGTGTTGACGTGCACTTTCTTTCATATCCTTCCTTCCTTCCTTGATTTTTATATTGCTTGAAATCCTCTTTTGTATCCATGTTTGTGTTTTCTATTTTCCTTTTATTTATTTATTTTTTTTTCTGTTTCTTCTTTTCTTTGATGAAAACGAAATCACAAATTACTAAAAGGTGGGTTGTCACCGTGACAAGGCAGCGGCTTATTTCCCTGGCGACGGTTGCTAAGGAGACGGCCATCTTGTCAACAACACCATCGATTATTTCCTCACTCTCTCACTCGGTGGCGTTGGCAGCTGTCCACCATTACAATCGCACGTGTCAGGTCGCAGTGTATGCGACCATTCGTCAGTTTCCCACCAAGCCCGATTGGGTGCGTGAGGCGTCGTTACGTGGCAAAAGTAGCGTGATTCGATATTTTGGCAGACGCCGGATCCAGACAAAGACAGTCGATGATAAGAAGGGCTCCCAAAAAAAAAAAAAAAAAAAAATGGCGGATTAATCAAGCTTCAAGCTCACTGACCCACCGCGTAGTAGGGTGGAATGAAAAAATAAAATTGTCTAAATTCGAAATGTCGTAGTGTGGAAAAGTTATCTTTTCGCATCACTACTACACACACGAAATTTCATCACTCTTAGGTCGTGTCTTGAGGTGCCACACAGGACGTCTCTTTTAACATTGTACGTCAATGGACGCAACGGCGAAAAAGGCAAAAATGGCGATTTAAGTGGATTAAAATTTAATTTTAATATTATCTCGTTTGATAATATCAGAAACCATAAAAGGTAACCACAATTTCAAGGATTTTTTATTTTTATTTAGCAGAATAGTCATAATTAGGTTTTTCAAACAAACATCTCGTTATGTCCAGCGCTACAAGACGACATTTACAGACCTAAAGCCCTGCTGCTCAGCCGTATAGATCAGCGTCAAGTGACGTCATATTGGCTATAAGAAAAATATCTGCAAGGGGCACTAGATTGAAATGGTGGGTTAAACAACGGCACTTCTAGTCAAGCCAGTGCTTTGAGAGCGGTTTTCGTAGGCTTTAAAAAACCGTTGTTTTCTCCAATCCCTTATGCCACGAGGTTGTAATCGAAAAATAAAGATTCTACTTGCTTAAAAATCTCAGCAACTGCTAACAAATCGACAAAAATCGCCCGTTTTAGGCCTAAGAAATACACTCTAATTGCATTGGCGTCAGGAAGACGCTCTTCTTTTCCCCCACCAGTGCACCTTGCAGCTAACCCAGTTACTGGCTCCACCATAGAGTTATATACAATAATAATACGTCGTGTCACTGCCCTATTGACATTTAAGCGTCCCTGTACTGGCAATTGGGACATTTTTGACTGAATTCGGAATTTTTTTATTTCCGTTTGTCTGCGAGTGTGGTTGTCAGCTTGAGAAACGTTGATGCTTGCCATTTTGTTTTGATTTGGTTGAAATTTCACGGCGATAGAACCTCGGTGCAGAAAATTTGTGGGTTCGAAGATGAAATTTCTGCCTCATATATTTTAGGAAAAACTTCAAGTTAGAGCTCTGACCATTATTCATATAAGATGAACAGCGAATCATTGCCTAGTGGAGCACTGGGCAGAAACCATATCTAGGATTCTCCTCCATGAATATTTCGCATGGCCAAGAAAAAATTCTGATCTCCAGAATGTGTATTCCAATTAATTTGCAGAATCCAGTTTAGGCAGAAAAAAAAGTCTGTTTTTCGCAGAAACTAAAGTTTGAAGTCAGTACTCTACGGGGATGGATTCGGCGAAAATGGAATTCCAAACTCACAGAAATTATTCCATTTTTTGCAGAATCAAATTTGCAGAAGAAAAAAAATGAACTGCTACCCTACCCCTTCATTCACTGCATTGGACTTGACCCAGCTTTTTTTTATGTAAGAAAAATTCTAATACTTTACATCTACATGAATGATGGGGGACCAGTTGTCAGGAAAATGAGGGGGAGGGAGGCTCCTGTTTGAATAGGTTTCCGCATTTCACGATTGATTGCGTCATGCTCTTTACGAATACAGAAATCTCGATGTATACAATAGCGTGCAAAGTGCTCTCCCTCTGTTTCATAATGGTTAAAGAAAAAAAGTTTCCGCTGGTACCCATCTTAAATTAAGGTTTTTTTTAAATTTTTCATTAGTATGGGACTAGAAACACAGGAAGTGACGTTTTTTTTTCTTCTGATCGAGCTGGATCACGTTCACTTCCGCTCGTACGCTGGATCATGTCCATTACAACTCATCAAGGTTTGCCAGGTCATTTTTCTTCTGCAAATTTGATTGTGATTTAATGGATACAATTTCTGCGAGGTCTGGAATTCCATTTTCGCAAAATCCACTGTCTCAGAACACTGACCTCAAAAATTATTTCTGCCAAAAATGGACAATATTTTTTCCTGCGCAATAGGATTCTGTGAAAATGGATTCTGCGAAATTGGAGGTGGACTCTTCAGAACTCAAACATTTGTCAAGTATATTTGCCAAGTATTATTTGCCGAGTATATTATTCTGTGTGTGTTAACTGGTGTGAATGGCCGTTGTCTTTTAATCCGTGTCAGTATGGCTTAGCGGCAAAGCTTCGGCCTTTAGTTTCAAAGGTGGAGAGTTCAAATCCCTGCTCAGACAGTTTGATATAATTAAATCCATAAAGAAATGGAGGTTGGTTTGCAACTGGATTTATTTGTCACTAATTCTAGCCCCATTTGGCTTTCCGTCCTGTAATTCCATCAATAGTTGTGCTACAAAACAGCGTCCGTTGGCTAATATGTTCCATATTTATCAGTGCGCATGACTTTTTGGTGTGTAATAATGAAATCTAAAGAAAGAAAATTGTATTTTTTTTTACCGCTTCACATGTACTGTGATTGTTCTCTTGTCCTCTTTTTCAAGGGGCAATGTTACATTGTGAGGTTGTTTCGTTGTCAAAGAATTTGTAGTTGTATTTGGTGTGAATTCGCTTCCGTGAGTCTTGTATAGACACCCGTTCATAACACGTTATCCATTCTGGCAACACTGAATGGAAGCGGTTTCGATAGGTGGTTTGGAATTCGGATGCGATTCGACTTTACCCATGTCTATATAACACTTGAAAGCGCACTCAGATGTTGGTACATACCAAGAAAAGATGGCGGATACCTTATGGCCCACACGAAATGTGTTTAGCTGCTGCCACACGTATTTTAGTCAAAACAATAATGCTGAAAATAGTGTTTTCCTGTAACCAAAAACTCTTTTACGTTTGGTTACAGGATTTTTTTAATTACCCAATTTTCTGCGTGCCAGTTTAAAGCAGGGTGGGACGCGTCCACGATACCCAAAAGGGAGAACAGGAAAAAGGGGGTCTGCAGAAATTGCATCCGTTAATATAACCGCATTCTCCTGATGTGAAGCCCTTTTCAAATCGCAGTGCTAAAATGTGCTTTGTAGTGGCCATCTATACGTAGAGATTGTAAGGACAAATGCAAATAACGGGATCTCCTTTTTATTTAAAGGACATTCCTTATAGACTGGCATGCATTAACTTTGGGTTAACTTTGGATTAACAAAAGGAGTGGTAGCAACACAATATTACATGTTGGAAACAACAGTTTTATTACTGCATCACCACAAGACGCTTGAAATGTGCCGAAATTATTGCCGACAGATGGAGCTACTGGTTTGGAGTCAGAGCTGACTGAGGTAACCGAAACATATCAGACTAGCTGAATGACAGAGTATTAGCAGACTAGCTGGTGTTTTGATGCACGGTTTGCTGATGTGTTTGTTGTGGAAAGCATGTAACCCCGTCTATGTTCTTTTGCGCGCACTGGCTAAAAAACGCTGATTTTCGTCGCTTTGCTCACTCAATCAGCGCCTGCCCGGACTCCAAGCACTTACATATGAATATTTCCACTGGAGAAATACGCCTTTTCAATACAACAAAGTCCAAACCTTAGCCTGCCGGCTTTGTCATTTTTTTCTGGGAGAGGCAGAAAGTAAACAGAGTTTTCAGTATAGTTTACCGCGTTTCAGTAATCCTTTTATTTTAATCATCGACAATGACAGAACCTTTAGCAAACGGTTAATGTCTCATTCAGCGCGATGTAGCTTGGCCCGGGGTCACCCAGCATGGCCTGACCTGTCCCCGACTCCATGGGTTTGTGTATGCTATTTTTTGTTCTTTTATATTGGATTCTGGGCAGAAAGTCAATAGCGTTTTCAATGATTAACCGAGTTTAACTAATCCTTTTGTTTTAATCGCCCACAACGACAAAATCTCTAGCCAGGGGATTAATATTAAGTTGCATACGTTGAAGCATTGCTTCGTCCATCAAAATTTGCGTTCAAAGAGTTTTGTAGCGAACGATAACCGCTTCCGATTATCTGCCTGACGAAGACCTAAGGCTGAAAAGTCAGGTTTTCCGTTCATCTGCCAACAATCATTCCGTTTACAATCATTTGATACACTCATTTATTTGAAGAGATTGTTGTGAGTAGTCACCGGCCATTGCGCCACAGTTTGTAATATTTTGTTTTGTAGGCGTGCGGCTCCGGGCAAAGGCTCTCAAATAAAAAAAAAACGGCCATTCCGCATTGTTTTTTAAGGTTGGCGGCTCGGGAGGCCGGTGACTTTGACTTTGACTTTACTGTGCTTGTAGAATCCAGAATTCATTCACTCAGACTGACCTATACAACGCGCCATGGCTGTTTGCTGTGACGTGCATATCACGTGACTGGGCTAGTCCAATCAGACGGCCAAACAGTCGCTGTTCTCGTTCGTCATTGGCTAACTCATGGTGACGTCACGGCGAACAGCCATTGCGCGTGGTTTAGTGTTCTATAACTCGTTTTTGCTAATGTAGATGCTTGAACTAAGTGGTTGCGTCTGCTAGATTGTTGAGCTACGAACTGTGAAGCCTCAGTCAGTTCCTCCGAATTAGAAGCTCAACATTTTTTTTTACTGTAGGCAATAAAAAATGTATGCACACGCCAAACAGAATGGCGCCTACCGAAGCTTGTGGTGATGCCGTAACGAAATTGTGGTAGCGAACGTATATAACATGTCCCCGACACTCTTTGAGTCCTTATGTTGTGTGTAGGTGACTCAAAACTAATAATGACAGTAAAAATCGATCCAACTGTCCTTTAAAGGAAATATGATGGAAATCGCCTACATGTTGCATTTTTTCACGTGCTGAAAATCTGTCAGCCTGACACTAAGGGACCGGTCATTATTTATTCCGGGGCGGAGGAAATTGGGGGTCACGAAATTTGGGGTCCTGTCGAGGGAGAGGGGGTCATAAATGTTTCAAGTCCCGTCAAGGAGGGTGATCACAATAAAACACTGACTAAACTGGAAGAAAAGTCAGTTTTGGACCTCACAAATGGCATTTTCAGCATGCAAAATTTCTAAAACCGCCCGAGCTTCTCAGGGCAGCCCCCCCCCCCCCAATGATGTGAGTGTACAAAGTTTTGAAGGTTGTAGTTTTGAAGGTTGAAGTGGACATACAAGCAAACAGTGTGTTCATCGTATTTTGTATGAAACTTGATACAAGATGGGTGTAAGGAACATCGGTGTTGTATGGAACATTTTTAACACAACGTGTTTTTTTCGTTAAAACGAGGCACATTTTCCTTACAAGTAGTGGAGTGCGGAGTGCTACTTAACTAAATTTGGCTACAGGAAATCATCTGCAGACCGTCTCAAAAGGCTTACGAAAAGTACCATTTTTATTGGAGGGGGGGAGGGATCACATTATTTTTCGACCTTGAGTTGGGGGGATCAAGAATTTTTTCAGGGTCTCGAAGGGGGGGGGGGGGTTTCATCGAAAATTTGGTGGTCACATTTTCACTTCTCTTCCCCCGCCCATAAATAATAACCGATTCCTAACTACCCTCTCGCTCTAACAAGAAAATAGTGGCATTGCGTTAAACCATCTGTTTTATCGGTTTAAAATGTCTCACATTAAAAAAAATAATAATAATTCCACCGCGTCAACCTCCGTGACTTAAAAAAAAAAAACACCCCATGTTGCATACTCGATTAGTTACTCCTCGTTGGCCACGCCTTTTATGGACTTGTATTTTTCCTGCGATCTTCTTTGTCTGGCAACGGTGGAGAAGTCATCTACCTCTAGCATGGAATAGTACCACAAACATGCAAGGCAGCACGCGACGCGTGAATCAGAATTCCCACGAAATGGGCAGAAATATTAACGATGATTTCACCCAAGCCGTGAGTGAGGGGATGGCTCTTAAATTATTTAAGTTGAGAACGTCAATATAGTGACGCGATAAGACGAATTTTGGATTTCGACTGCCAGAGTTGGTCGAAAAACCGAGTTGTATGGGGACCTGGTTTGGAAGTGTAGGTGAGAGACAGAGCTGTTTAATCTTGTGTGTCCTCTCAGCTTCCGGGCCAAGCCTCTGTGCAGTGTGTACTTCCGTGTACTTTGCTCGTTGTGTTGAGTTCGCTGGAACTTCACGAAGCTCGCTTTTTGTTGGTGGATTAATTTTTTGTTTATCTTTCTCTAAGGTGTTCGTATCGGTTGCGAAAGAGCTAATATACTATACGCGAAAGTTAAACAAAAAAAAATAAAAGAAACGCAAAAACCACATCGTTCTTGAAAAAAGGTCGGGCCTAGAAAGTAGTGATATCACACTATTCATGTTCCGGTTGGCCGTAGTGACATTTTGACATAGGACAGGCGCCTTTTCTCTGTCACACATATGCTGCCCCGTGGACGTCGTTTTTACCTCTCCCGATGAAACACGAATATCCGTTTCAGAGTTTGCTTTCCAACAGTTTTGCTTCGGTCGACATGTTGCAGGTTAGGTAGCCTATAGGGCGAGTTGCCTTGGTCCGAATTTCACGTTGATAACGTGAAAATCTACGAGATCTGTAGCTCGTCGCCATTCGGTCTTCAACCCTAGTCTCTTACTTGCGTTTCATGTTCGTATACGTTTTCCCGTTGTGTTCTTACCTTGGTCCAGGGGGCGCCTACATCAATATCTACGTGATATTTGTGGCCTCGTTCAACACGTGGATCACACAGGGTGTATTTGGCTTACATGTCTGTTTTACCTCTGCATTATTACTCTTATCCAGAGGGCGCCAACATCTAAATCATGCATATCTTATTAGCACGTGGCTAATTAGAAAAAAAAACTGGGCCACTCTTCAGTAAATTTAGTATAATCGCTGGTACTTACCACCAAAGGAAGGTCAACTTGTATACAACTAATGCTCATTGGAATTTTGGACTTCAGCAGTGGACTATTCCGGTAGATGTGATATACCTAGATCATGCCAAGGCCTTTGATTCGGTTAGCCACGCAAAGCTATTACTAAAATTAGAATTCTTTGGGTTTAAACAACCTATTAAACTGGCTCACAGATTTTTTTGGTTGGTAGAACCCACTGGGTGTAGCTAGAAGGAGAAAAATCAACAATTTCTATCTCCAGTGGAGTTCCTCAAGGATCGGTTTTAGGACCGTTATTATTTCTTATATTTATAAACGACTTAAAATCTTCAAATAAATACATTATTCTAAAAAAATTCGCAGATGATGTGAAGCAATTTGGTATGATTATTGATGTCGACACCCACAATTTGTTGCAAACGGAATTAAATAATCAACAGTCCTGGTCCTCTGAGTGGCAACTCCCCTTAGCAGAACATAAACGTGAAGTTATCCACCTTGGGAAAAATAACCAATCCTTTAAATATTCTTTAGCGGGCTGCAAAAAATTACCTGACACGCATATAGTAAAAGATCTAGGTATTTGGATAACAAACTATTTGCTTTTTAGTACACATTGCAGTAAAATTGTTAAGACTGCTAGACAAAGAGCAGCAATTATAAAAAAAATTTCTTTCGTTCCGGCGACCCTAAAACACTATAGTTTGGGCTTTCAAGGTTTTTGTAAGGCCCTTACTTGAATATGCGAGTCTAGTCAGGTCGCCACATCTACTAAAGGATATTGACCTGGTCGAGTCTGTACAACGCAGCTTTACAAAAACATTAACAGATTTTAAAGATTTGTCGTATGATAAACGTCTCAAAGCCCTAGGACTTGAAACACTCGAACTGAGAAGGCTAAGAGCAGACTTGCGTCTGACATATTTACTGCTGCGTGAAAAATTAAATGTAGATTCGGAACCCTTTTTTGAGCTTAGAGCTGGAAATCGAACTAGAGGGCATCCTTGGCGGCTGGTTGTACCGATTTTCAAAACCGATTTAAGAAAATTCTTCTTCAGTACTAGGGTTGTCAACTACTGAACGAGCTACCCACCTCAGAAGTCGAGGCACAATCCTTTTCCATATTCAACCCAGCTTAAATGATGTCTCTCGTAAAAAAAAATTTATGCGTAGGATACCAACTTAAATGGGAAACTACAAACTTTTGTTTCAGTTGCAAGCAATTAAATGTTTGCAGGTGGTGACCTTGTTGTGCTTTTATTCCATTTTGTACAGTGTGTGTTTTTTTGCATTATTCTGGTATTCCTTTATTTTGTATTTTAGTAATTTTTCGTAACTTTTAGTAACTTTTAGTATTTTAGTAATATTGTAACTCAGGACGGTTGTCAGTGGCTTGCCCCTCCCGTTTCCTTTTTGCCTGCTGTGCGAATAAATCTGTTTATTATTATTATTATTATTATTATTATTATTAAATAAAATGGCAGTTTCCTGTTTCTTGATCGTTGTGTTGTCTGGGACCGATGGCCGATGGCCATGGATATTCGTTTGGGTCGGTCTACTCAGCATTAGGGCGTGTTTACGCAACGACTCGCCTTTGCATTCTCGCAGCTAGAACTCAATCGCGATGGCAAAGGTGACATTGCCATGGTAACAACGCTAAATGGATT
>JAHWFP010152463.1:7174-25765 GCA_023313725.1 Lithobius niger | reverse complement strand
AAAAGCGAGTCGTTGCGTAAACGTGCCCTTAAGCAGCAGCGCGAGAAACAGTGCGAGATTTAACACCAAATTTCACACGCGTCTGATGTCACTGCTCCCATTTCGCGCCATTTTACTGCTTCTTCCATCTCATTGGCTGCTGGCTTTGCTGATGAATAGACATAAAATTGGACTAACAAACGAACGTATACTCGTCATAAAACGCCAGCCGGACCGCTTCAATTGTTTTAAAGTGCATTATGCTACCTAAATTATCGTGTCATCAGACGGAGAGCACAGTTACAACTGGGCATCGTAAGCACGCCAATATTTTGGTTTCGAAGTAATGACGTCACCAACTCTCGTCGTGGGTGATCTCGTAAGAATTTATCGTTTTGTTTTAATAATGTGTATTTTAACGTTCAGTAAAGATTATGCGATCAAATATTTCATAATTATTCATGAATTTTGTTAAAAACTACTGGCTAGTTGAAACAAACCTTTTGGTTGGCTTCGAAAAACCACGCATCGTCTGCTTCGAGGATTAGTTTGGGAGCAATGACGTCACCAACTGAATCTCGCTTGTGTCGAGACTTTGCTTGTGTATACCTTACCAAGTAAAGTATCCACGGGTCCCCGATCTGTTGTAACTATACTAGGACGATGTGTCGTGTCTGTACTAGTGACGATATGTGGTAAACTGCGGTGGTCGTTTTGATGTTCTAGGTAAGCTGTTGGTTGTGCTGTCTTCTGTTTTTTAATGCATTTATGGTTACTTATTTCATGTTTTTTTTTTGTTTCTTGTAACTCGTGATAAAGCCCCCCCAGTGGGCAGAAAATTTGGATCCGTTTGTCTTACCATGGACTTATATACTATCACACTACTTCCAGCTCCGTGTTCTTACAGTGTTGGCGCGAGTTAGACCTGTCATACTCTTATTTCTCTTCATCTACAATACGAGTCATTTGCATCTGAATCAAAATGCTCCACTGTCATGTTTCTTTATTGAAAAAGTGGGTTTTTTTTTTGTGCTTGTCCTTTTTTTTTACGGTTGAAAGAGTGAGTTGATCTGAACGGTAGATGTATAACCCGTCAACGTGATGTGACAGGAGAGGGTGTGAGAAAAAAAAAACGGAATCCTGTTGGGACGTGATTAATAGCTCCTGGATCCGGTGCCAAAATTTTTGGTTGAGAGGATATGGGAGGTTGTCATATTCGTGTCAAGGCAACATTGGGACGTATGAAACAAAACAAGAAAATTATTTTTTTTCATTCGACTGAATAGAAAACTTAGGACATTAGTGCGAAAGGGGGGGGGGGAAACGCTGAACTGTGGGAAAGTCACTGATGAAATATGTTTTCCGACTCTTGTATTTGTGGCTCAGCGGGCCTTGGCAACTTTTTACCAAGACTTTTTAATTTGGCTTCGTATTTGTTGTAACCTATTGGGATATTGTTGTGCGTTTGGTCGACGCTTGTTATGGATGACATGAGATACACGAGATTTGGAATAAATGAGATACACGTAATAATGCGAGCTCAATTAGAGATGAACTTTGAGGCAAATTGCGGAGGTGATTCGAGAAAAGGGCGAGACAAGAAAAACGATAAACTTACCCCTCCCTCCAACCTCAATAATGAGTTTTCGATCGTTTTCTGTTACGTACGTAAGGTATTTGCATTACAGAACCTACTTTTACACTAAATGTGGTTAGGACCTTACTGGAAATATTATTCGTCACCAATAGGTGTTCAATCTGTTAAACGGTTCATAAGTTACAAGGCAAAAACTGTTTTGGACGCCATTTTGGAAAACATTTTGGCCGCCATCTTGGATATTCACAAAACTGGAAAAGAACATTATCTGACCGAAGAGTTAATTCCGTTGATTATTCTATCTGATGAACGGTTTTTAAGTTACAATGCAAAAACTGTTTTTTGGAAGCCATTTTGATCCCCTTCTTGGATTTTCACAAAAGTTGAACAGGACCTGGCAACTTGAAGGAAGTTGACACGACCGGTTACATTGTAACTTCACAAAAGTATGGAAATAAATGGTTATTAAGTGTGGAGGGATTTTACTGCATCGTAGGCATATTCCATGGCATAAAAATAATTATGTCCGTTGCAAAGTCTATGGCAAAGCGGAACGGCATCGAAAGCCACACACAAGATAACCAGTTTCTTCGAAATTCTGTTGGGCTAGGAAACCAAGCCAAGAGCCATGGGTGGTGTTAGGGCGGATTGTGGCCAGCTCCAAGGCAAATAAATAAGGAAAAACTATTAAAATTGTTTTAATAGTTGCAATCAAGTATTTTCTCAACCCTCAGTTAAAAAATGCAAATAAATTCAGACAAAAACCGAAAAATCAACCGTCCCTCCCCCACCACTCCCAAGACTTTTCGCTCATAGCTTGGGGCGTCGGTCGAAAGTCTAACTGAAAAATCGTCTAATGGGATCATTATCTAATATCTTCTAAAAAAAAACTCTGGAAAATCATCTAAACGGAATATCGTACCATGGAAAATCATCTAAACGGAATATCGTCTAATGGATCATCGTATAGCCTAATGGATAAACGTCTAACTGGACAATAATCCACCTGCGGTTTCTGATATTATGTGTATAGCTGTAACGAGCGAGGCCGGGACATTAGACGATTTTTCATTATACGAATTTCATGTTAGACGACTTTCCATTATACTGTTATACTGTACTACCTTTCTTCCAATTATGCGATTTTCCAGTTAGACGATTACCCTTCGCCTCCATGGCTTCCAGAGTGAAGGATTTCGGAGTAAGTGTCTACTTTTTATAAAGATTTCAGCTTAGGTCATTTAGGTTATCCTATTTTCTGCAAGACGTAGACGAATCTAAAGTGGGTTAATTTGGAGGGGGAGGGGGGGGGGTCAAAGATTAGCAAAACACATGCATGTTTATATCCGTGTTTATGCCTGAACTGCCTATCGTATTGCATCTTCCATGCGCCATTTGCGAATGGCCCCCTAAAACTTCAACACGTGTCCGTCGATGCAGCGATCGGTTGCCAAGGCAACCACCACTGCGGAGACCACGCCCACCTCCCTGTGCACTGCGCGCGGCTTTAAAATCCAAGATGGCGCGTCCGGTCCCGTTGCGCTGTTAGCGCTGCCATCGACGTGCGAGTGCTAAATTATTGATAAAAGAGGCTCCAGAGAATTTAGGCGCTCTGAAGGGTGTTTGGGGGTTGGGGGGGGGGTTGTTGAGGGGGAGGGGGAGGGCCCTAACAGCGTGCGAAATAGTGATGGCTCAATGGCCACAGCAAAACCAGCCAATCATTGGGCTCTGCTGTCGTTAAACATTGAGAGCGGGATTTATTTCTATCACGTGATGTCGGCAGCTCCCTCTCCTCATTGGCTAAAATTGTTTATGGTTATATGTTAACAGATATTCAAGGGGTGGGGTTTATAGGGCGACGAATGACGTACTACGCTTTTTTAATCTTCGGACGTGAAACTTTCAAGATCTGTTAATATTTGAGTTTAAATAGTTGTGAATCTAATGTAACTAACACTCGGAATTATGCTCGGTTTTGTGAGAATACGATACGTAACCTAACCACAACGAGTAAAATATGAGGGATTTCAGAGGTGTAAATCATTGGTAAATCAATAAATCGGAAGCAAATCGGTAAATCACTGGTAAATCAAGAGTAAATCACTGTGAATCGTGTATATCAGTAACTCATCATGAATCAGAAAAAATCGTTGTAAATCAGTAAATCAATGTAAATCATATGTAAAGCGGTAAATCAAGTGCAAGCAAAAGGCGATCACATTCGCTTTGGTAGGATCGTTTGGTTTGGAAACGTATTGTAAATCAGTAAACCAATAGCAAAGAAAACAGTAATTCAAAAGTGTATCGAGTGCAAATCATTAAATCAGGTGCTAAACCGTAAATCAACCATAAATCCATAAATCACCTTAAATCCGGAAATCAACATAAATCAGTAAATCACTTGTAAATCACTATAAATAAGAGATAAATCATTAAATCAAGGTAAATTAGTAAATCAAGAATAAATCAGTAAATCAAAGGTAAATCAACACTTGTCAAGCGTTTTTCGGACCCCTCGGTAAAACATGATATTGTACTGGCTCAACTTGAACCCTTCCCTCCCAACACAGTTCTTTGGCATCTGCAGATGAGTTTTAAACTTTTTTTTTTAAGTTTAAGTGCTGTCGTGGATTTCAATCCGCCATTCACTTGACTGGTAGCCGATCTCTCTGGCCAATGAGCAGTGCCTGTCACTTTGTTCGGAGTCCTAGGGAACCTCTCATAATGTATTCAGCGAACATTGGTACTTGTTTTTTTTTTCTACTTGGTGGCATGATCGCTCTAGAAGTCGTTTGTTGAAAAGGAAATTACACACATTTACGTCCTTTGCAACTGCTAAGGTTATCTCGTGCTGGAGAGGGTCAGTTTTGCTAGGAAATACCTATGATCTTTCGCATGCCACAAACGACATGAACAGGAGTGCATTTCCGGAACACTTCCCTAAATAACAAAAAAAGACACGGAAGTGAGGATTTCAATAAAATGCTCAGCTGACGAATGAGTGGGTATACCATACACAGGCCTGAATTTTCGGACACGCATTATTTGCATTATTTTCACTTCAAACACCCTTACGATACTCATTTCAAAATTTGCACAACTGTTCCATGCTGTATTTGTGGACTTATCGTTTGTAAATCAATAACATTGATTAGTTTCGACTTACTGAGAAAAAGTAAAGGCACCATGTTTTAGGTTGTCGAATTTGATTAGTATCATTGATTAGGCATTGATTAGCATCGGCTCACTGAGAGAAAAAGTAAACCTATCGTGCTTTGGGTTGTTGAATTTGATTAATATCATTCATTAGTCATAGATCACTATTGATTCGCTGAGGGAAAAAGTATCGCCACAACGCTTTGGATTGTCGAATTTGATTAGTATGATTGATTAGTATCGAAATCTCACCTCTTAAAACTTAAAAACATGATTATCATTATTATTATTATTATTTCTTTTTTTAATTGTAGAGTTGTAAAAAATATACTAAACGTTTTTATATACAATTTTAAGGACTTGTTTTTTAACGTGTCTTGTTCACATTTTACAGTACATCATTCTGTTAACTTGTCATTCTATTATCATTTACATAATCCATTGTAATCATCTGTATACAATTCCCATCACATACTGTAACACACAAACAAATATTTGTACTTATTATATATGCATAAACAAATTCTTAGGAATTTCGTGCATCCGTCTTGTAATAAAAATTATTATTATTATTATTATTATTATAAACAAAAAATATAACAATAAATGCTGCTGTAGTGAACAAGAACAGGTACAGTACTACCTTTAACGTCTCTCTTCCAAACACTATTTTAAGTGTTATTGGACACTGTCGTATTTACGCTGAAAAGGAGCAGGCCCATTTCCGATTTTAAAGGCCCATTCCCTCCTGTGTTCCCGGGTACCCGAAACAAAGTAGCCAGTGTTGCGGCTTCCAAACCAAGCGAACAGCAGTTTGAATCCCGCCCCCAACCAAAGACATAAGGGACTTTAAAAAAAGTCACCGACTCAGAATCAGATCTAAAATGTTTATGGGCGATTGTGTGCTCTTTCTAGTATTAGTGTCCTACAGTCATTCATATTCCCCTTAAATAAATCATTTTTTTTTTGTAAATCAATCTCATTTGGGTGATTTTTTTGCTGCGATACCGTGTCGGTGGGTGGTTTCAGTTTAAAGGGATGTGGGGGCGGTTCCTAAGTTTAAAATGTTGTCCTGGTCCTCCAGTGATCTCACTACGGTACTGCAATGACGTTCCCGGTATATATACTTGGACCGACCCTGAGTAAAGTACTGTCCAACAGTCTCCTCGGTCCTTTAACAGGACATCTTACATTATAAACCAAAAGTCTCATAGCAGAAATGAAGCAACCGCAACGACCCCCGGAAGGGGAACAATGAAAACGTGCGCGAGTGTGTCAATTCTTTGGCTTTAAGTTGAAACTGGGACGTTGTTGCCCTGAAAAGAAGTTGAAATTGGCACATTGTTGCTTCGACTAACAATTTGCTCTAACAATTATCCTTCTAACTAAACACCGTTGTGATCTCAAGGGCAAGTATTACATGACGCCATGCACACTTCTTTTTCACAAGGTACGCATCGCTTAAGCCACATCAAAAGACTGAGAGTGGGGAGGGGGGGGGGGCAAAGTGATCTGTTACCATTAAGCATACGATTACGCATTAACTCAACCTAAAACAGAATTTCTGGGGGTGTTTGCTATTAATTCAAATAACCATCCACATTCAACTACGTATAGCAAAGAGGAGGAAGGGAAGGAAACCAAGAGGAGAGGGGAGAGGGAAGGGAGAGGATTGGCAGAAAGGGGGAGTGTTACACAAACATAAATCGACTGTTGCAGTGAACGATCAGGCAGCACCGAGCAAATACTGGGAAACAACCACGGGTCAAACAAATCCCCGGGCGAAGCCGGCTACGATGCTAGTTTGATTAATATTCTTCTTAGCTCTCCAACTGTAACAATATAACGAGACAACTGCGTCTTAGAAATCTTGGCCTCGAGTCTTTGGAATTTCGTCGACTGAAGACGGATTTTGCCTTGGTGTATAACATCCTCAATGGTCACTTACCGATTAACCTACCTTTCTTTTGAAATTAGTCCAGTAACCAGGACAATAGGCCACAAATTCAAACTCATGCTTCTAAAAGCGAGACTAAACTGTAGGCAAAATTTATTGGCTGTAAGAGTTAGCCCAGCACGGAATTCAGCCTCCTCCGTAAACAGTTTGAAGCGATTGTTAAATTTGTTAAACTTAACCGAGTTCTTGAAACGGCCAGAGTATTGCACAGCAAGCTGAGTTTTTATTGTTGGGGTGGAATTTTTAAATTTAGTTTTGATCAAATTGGATCAGTTCACGCTCATGTGAACTCCCCCCCCCCCCTTTTTTTTTATTACCTTTGGGTTAAACTGTCCTGCCAACGTTTTTGTCATATTTGTTAAATTGAAAATAGCTTTAGTTTTACTTCTCACTTCAGTTTTTAATTTTAACTGCAACTGTTTCATGCATTTCATTGTATTATTTCTTACGACTGCCAGGCTGGATATCAGCGACTTCCAGGTTCCTTTCCTGACCTGCGTGCAACTGCACCAAACTTTCTATTACTAAATGATACTCTTGAATTGCTGTTAACCCCATTATTTAAAAAAAATATCGGCTTTCCAAATTATCAGTACGAGCAGATGCTATTATTTTCTTGCTTAAATACTGGCTATGGCTGGACATCTCTATCATAGCTTCCTGCATGTAAAAGGCTTAACGCTCGGTTTCACATAGCATTCAAGACACGTCGTCCTAGAGATGCGCTGCGGTGAAAGCACGAAAAACTAACTACCCCAATCATAGCATTGATTAGTGTTAGCGGGACGCACAAAACGTGGTAATCTTCTCATTATTAGATTTACCAGTGTTGCATCACTAAACGTACATTATTTTAAGGTAACGGTAACTATTCTTGAAGTGTCCGGACGATTTACTGCTACGTCAAAGGATCGTTTAACATATTTTTAATGAGAATAGAAAACGCCGTAGCGTATTATATAGTACATGGCCGTGCATGGCGACGACATTGTTGCAAGCAACGATTGTTGCCGCCTACTTAAAAACAATTCAACTCCTTTCTGGAAGTGAACATTTAGGAAATAAATGCGCCTTTCCATCGTATCAGGCTGCCAATTTCGAGGCCCCCCTCAGAACGTCAAGTGAGAACTCGAAGCCATGACGAAAAAAATTCTTTGCTTTTCAGGAATTTGTATTTTACAAAGTGACCAATCTTTTTATTTTTATTTCATAATTCAATAGTTCCTTTTTTGGCAACCTTTTCTAAAAAAAAAAAAAAAAAAAAAAAAAGAAATTAAGAACCAATCGTCGTTTGGTTTAAAGTTGTCTGGGTTAGTAGACACGGGTTGTTTTTTGTTTTTTTTAGCTCAAACGCCAACAATGGCACAGTCCACGCGACTAAAACTTTGTTGGCCGCTTTGGTACGACAACAATTCCAAAAAATGAACCCAAAACGCCATCTCTTCGAAGACTTTGGAAAAAAGTGTTAAAACCCGAATTTGTAGTCCCAGGCCGTCAATAGACGGCGACATGGCAGGTTTGGTAAGTGGCGCCATCTGTTCGAAGACGTTGGAAAAGTGTCCCAATCCGAATTTGAAGGTGAATCCCGTCAACAGATGGCACTACAGGGTAGGGTACTTGATTGTACGACGGAATGGCGTGGCCTGTGACTTGGCCGCCTGCTCCGTATTATATATGTAGATAGATACACACGTACCTTGGTTGTTCTTCTGCTTGAAATTCATGAAATTAAACCTCCGGAGGCTTTTTTTGTCTTCGAGTGGACAAACAGGTACTGTACATGTAGCATGAAGCCATTGCTGTTAAACTTTAATAATTTAGTGTCAATGCAATGTTTTAATCTTAAAATCCGCGTATCGCGCGTCACGAGTACCTTACACAGTTCAATCCGCATGCTTGAGCAGTTTATTTTTGGGGTGTTCGCAGCGCGACTGGTGGCAGAATCGGCGGCTAACTGGACGACGCGTCGAATTTCTAACGTTAAGCCTTTTACATCCAGGAAGCAATGTCTGTCTGACGTGTCACAGGCAAGAAGGGTGTGATTCAGGTGGTCAAGCACTGTTGTGTTTGGTGATATGGAGGACCTACAACGTGACTGTCTGGTGAAAGCCTTGCCTTCTGAATGGAATGGCGTAGCGAACACGGAAATAAGTTGGTCATGGTTGGCTGGTGTCCAGTGGTTCTTTTCAGGAATTGGTAGATGGTCGGCCTATTGCTCGCCCGTCTATAATACAGATCTAGAGCGGTATCTAATCGCCTTCGAACTTTCGAACTTTTCTGATCGCTTCTAACTTTCGTTGTTGATTAACGAAAAGATTCTTGGCAATTGCTTTCGCAGTAGTTCGTCCTGCGACGATTCAAGAATTTCACCTCTAGCGTCGCAATACAAATGCGCCCCCCCCCCCCCCCCGTATCCCTATTAATTACAACCTCAGGTTTCGAAAACTAAGAAAATAGAAGTACTGAGGTCCTATGCCATTATTCCATGTGAGCTATGCCGGCAGGATGCACCTCTTTGGACCAAACTAATTTGTTCGCAGTAATCGTTCAGGAAGGCATGTGAAGGAATGAATTAGTATACGATGTGGTAAAGTTATATCAGGGCTAAAAAGCTAAAGGAGGAAATGATCTAATGTCCTAAGCCTACATATTTACGTGGTTGAATTGGGCAGTGACACGACGTAGTATTATGTATATAACTGTATGGCAACTCTATGCTGGAGCCTTAATGTGTTAGCTGCAAGGGGCACTGCAGAGAGAAACAGAAGGGTGTCATACTGAAGCCGATGCTGTGAAGAGTGATTTCTTAGACCTAAAACGCGCGATTTTTGTTGTTGGAGAAAACAACGTTATTTTAAGCCTAAGAAATCCGCTCTTCTGTTGTTTTTCCCTCCATTTTTACGTAGTGCACCTTGTAGTTATGCCCTCCAAAGCCCATACTGGTGCCAATATGGCGGCAAATGTCACTGCTCTATAGGGAAATACTCTTTCAGATTATCTAACGGGAATGAATATGGGTACCCTGCGTGGGGAAACAAGCTGAATTAGTATTAAAAAACGCTTAAGCGTATAAAATACGGATGTAAGCCTTAAAAAACTTAAAGCCCTAAAGGAACAGATATTAGAAAAAGACATGTAAGCCATCAGCGTCGCACTAATATGTGTAAAAGAATCTCCAGCGACCCAAAAAACAAGCTGTATAACAAGAGTATATAGGATTTAAGAGATATAGTTATTTAAACGTGCAATTTCACATGCTCTGCCCAAACACTTATGATACAAAATATTTTGAATTTGTCACTAGGCAACAATAAATATTTCATTTCATAAACATTCCACAATTCAACAACTGGATATATACATGGCAGGGATGCAAGAACTTTATCAATGGCTAAATTAGCAAAGTGTGCAGTCAGCAACATATTTATTAAGTCTATTTTTGTTGTCCAAAGTTGTTGTGTGTCCCAACAAGCCACCGTAGTAACAACAGACGTTTCTCCCCGTTTGCTGATGACGTCACTAAATCGTGTGTATGACGTTTGCAAGTTGCTTTCCGTGGGAACATGCTCTTCCTTAACGAAGTGAGGTGATTGCTCTAAGGTGTCACACATCATGAGTACCTTCCACAGGGGCTTTCGTTCGTTGCTCACACGTCGCATGGATACAAAGTACTATACTTTCTTTATATGTATATACTCTGTATCCATGCGACCCAAGAACGACGAACGACAAGCCCGTGTGGTACCTTCCATAGTTCAGTCCATTTGCTAGAGAGCAGTGGATTTCGCAGCGTGCTCGCAGCACAGCTGGTGGGTGAATCGGAAGCTAAGTGGATGGCGCATCGAATTTCTATGGCTTAGCCTCACATTTGACGAATATAATTTTAGATCGGCTCGTCGGTACACTTCATCCTTAACACTATTGCCGAGTTGAACCGAAACTCAGATCAACGTCCTTCCGATGTTTACTGACATAAAAATAACGAATTTCCAATCAGCAGAAGCTCTTGTAAGCGATCTTTTTTGGTTTTTTTTTTTTGTGGCCGCCAGAGTGCGCCACACGCCAATCAACACGGCAAGAGCGCTCTCTCTAAAAGCTAAATATTTTGATTTCCGCTCGGAGTAAACGTTAGTGTTGACGTAGTTACTAGGTTGCTTTGCCGCCAGTTGGCGATATGGGAAAGTTTGTTTATTTGACCGCTTTGGCCCCCCTACTGACGAGGATCAACAGCTCATTAGAACGCCTGAGGCATTGTTTGTGTGAAGGGAGAATTTGGACGGCGACAGAGTTGAGAAGTGGTAAAAGCTATGTAGCCTGGCAAGAACCAAGGAATTTAGAACGTTTTGGGTTGCACCACTTTCGACTACGTGCAATATCTTTTTGAAGATATTAGAGGAGGGAATGGTTGGACGATTAAAGGCCGGTTGTCACCAAATTAGCATTGCAGCATCTAGGCCTACCGAGTTCTTTCTCGCAGGAAGCAAAGGAATGCACAAAGCAAAACTTTTAAACGCTACGAACAAGCCACGTGACTCCTTAATTATTGAGTTAAAATTTGGTACGCCCTCGTGCACCTGGAAACAAGCTAGAAAGATTAACGATATTAGTGTCACTAGATGGCGCCACGGAAAAAATATAAAGAAATTCCCCTGGCGCCATCTAGTCACACTAATATCGTTAGGCCTTACAGCTTGTTTCCAGTTGCGCGAGGGCATACGGTACCAATTTTTTACTCAAGAATTAAGGAGTCACGTGACTTGTTTGTAGTGTTTAAAAGTTTTGCTTTGTGCATTCCTTTGCTTCCTACGAGAGAGAACTCGATAGGCCTACATGCTGCAATGCTAATTTGGTGGCAACCGTCCTTTAAGTACGACCGCGTGTTATTATTTATTCAATCACCTCTGGTTTATTTTGAAAGCAGACGAACAGTGGCATGTGGCTATAGTTTTCTTAAGACTTTAACTGCCAGACGGCCTATTACACAAATGGTGGGTAGTCGCGATCTCACTCCGGCACCTACACAATCAACAAGGACTCTGGGGCACGTTCCCCCTCCATCTTTTTTTGGATGCCCTTTCGGTAGATAGTAAAACAAAGGGTATTCGAGAATTGCAATAATGATTTCAGGCTTCCAATCTCAATATCGACTGGCCATTACTAGTTTTTTTAAGTCACTGATTTTTTAGTCTTCTGAGGGCAGGGGGTCGGAAAGATAGTGCTTGCCTTTAGTTACATCTTCCATTGAAAATGATGTTGCCTTTGCCCTTTTTTGATAGTGCCTATTCCCACCCGTTTTTTTTTTTTTTTTTTTTTTAAGTCTGTGAATGCCTAAGCAACACACTAATTACGAAATCTGATTGTTTCGGTTTCGATTTTGGAGAATCATACTGAAATAAGGTCGTGCATGCGTCGTTGTGTAAATCGTTTTAAACATAACCATAATAATAGCAATCGTACAGATAACAGTTGGGCACTTCCATGGATGGTTTCCTAATATCTACATAGGCTTGACGCTCGCTTTGGCACAGCATGTGAGCCACGTCATCCAAAACTATCAAACACTGCCGCTACGCATGCTGCAAGCACACTCTACAAAGTGTACTAATATAGCGATCATTAGGGTTAGCAGCTCGCACAAGAACGTTGTAGTCTTCACGTTATTAGAGTTCCCGATGTTTCAGCACCATAAATTTACGATGACAGTGACTATCCTTAAAGCCTTCTGTGTGAAAGAATTTACTGCTGCGTGAAAAGTTCGTTTAATACATTTTTAATGAGAATAGAAAATGCCGTATAGCGCAATACACAATATAATAAACACGTACCGTGCCTTGGTTCTTCGTACGTTTGAATTTAACGAAATTTAGCCTCATCAGCCTTTATTTCGATATTTAGTGCATGAAGAAGTATGTCACGTCAAGCCATTGTTGTTAACTTTAATAATTTACCGGCAATGTAATGTTTCGCGTTTAAATTCGCGTATCACGTATCACTTCTATAATTCAATTCAGCTGCTAGAATAGTCCTTTTAAAGTGTGCTCGCATCGTGACCTGTGGCAGAATAGGAGGCTGCGTTTACACTAGTGCGGTGAGTTTGACCGAGATCAGCTTAAACCAGTTTCCAAAAGAGGGTCCCAAACGTGTAGGCGCTGTACCGAGATTAGCGCACTGGATTGTGGGACGAGTTTGCCGTTTTGGTCGCAGCAGTGACGTCACTCCAGAACCAAAGATCAGATCACGTGACAGGCCACAGTCCGATGAGTAAAGGTGGGAAATTTTATGCTTATGCAGCCTGCGCCTTGCGCTAAAGGGAAATTCCATTGGTTTCTATTTACTTAGGCATCTTAGACATCCATCAGACGCGGAAAATGTAGTCAATATTGACGCAGTAGTACGCCGAAATAATAATTTTCTTCGAGCGGCGTGCTTTGATGCGACCAACATTGCTATTCTAGTTTCCACTTCACGGCCAGAGATTACGACGCGTAGATTTAAACTACGATAACTCGTGAGTTGCCCTTCTGCCGGGCAGAGAGCATGCGCCATGAACCTGACAAGCAACTGTGACGCAAGCCTATTCATAACGATGGTAGTCCATCAACCTATCCATCGCCTATGCTGAAATGTCCGTTCGTGGATTTCTCTTTGAGCCTGACTATATATCAACGGCATTCACGCCCAAACTGGGTAGCCACTTCAAGCCTAGTTCTTTTTTTTTTTTGTCTCGTTTGGCATACATGGAATGATATACTATATTCATTTGTTTTTCAAGGCACCTTTGTTGAATATAACTGAAACCGGAAGTGACTGCCTTGCAGTCGCTCTGCCCGGCAGGAAGTCAAATCACACATTTTGGCAGTTTAAATCGACACATCTTAATCTCTTGCCGTGAAGTAGAATTAGAACTGTGGTGCTGTCCAACTCAAGTCAGGAAGCTCTGCGAAAATTATTAGTTTGACATGCCACGTGGATATTTGCCACTTTTTCTGTCTCTAGTGGATGTATTAGATGCCAAAGGGGGCTTCTTTAAGTAACATAAACTAACTGAATTTCTCGTTGAAGTAGTCCTAAAGTCTTCAGCAACATGACTGAATTTTTATGAAACGAACGAGATGTTAAAAGTATGAACCGGGCGCATTATCGTCGGAGCAATTGGACGGTAATTTTCTGGATCAACCGCATCCACTTTTTTTTAAAAACTGGAATCATTGTTTTAGTCGTCCAAATCCCCTCCTCAAAGGATAATTCAAAGATCAACGCTAGACGATAAATAACTTCTCAGCTAGTTAATTGCTTGTAGAAATGGACTGCGTAACAGCCCCGGTCAACCGTACGACTGCATCTAAGTTTATCAATAGTATGAATAACAGATATCTAAGTAAACTTAATGAAGGTGTATTCAGAGCTAGAGTCTAGTTCCTTAATGAGGAAAGGAATGATACTACTGTCGTCAATAAGTCCATGTGAGGCAGACAAGCAATTTAATCCTAACACCTTTGCGCTGTCTGCGGTGATGGAACCATTTCCCGATCTAAGGGCACGTTTACCAAACCACTCGCTTTTGCATTCTCGCAGCTAGAAGCTAGAAATCACCTCAAATTCCAAGATGGCGGCGGTTTTATGTCTGCCGCCTCGCAACGAAAACCGCAAATAACGTGACTTCAGAAGTGTTTGGGAAAATTGTTTCGTCATGAGGAATTCTTTATATTATTGGCACGGATTGTAAGACTGCAAGTATTTACACAAACGATGTCGGATTTAGCTAATCCATTTAGCGTTGTTACGAGGCTATGTCACCTTTGCCATCGCGATTGAGTTCTAGCTGGGAGAATGCAAAGGCGAGCCGCTGCATAAACGCGCCCTAAGAGGTGGGAGAGATTAGATGTGCTAAATCTTCTCCGAACGATCTAGATGTGCTAGTCGTCTTCCGAAACAGCCTAAAAACGGCTGATAGAATTCCAACCAAAATGGCTGCCGAGTTTTACGTGCCGAGTGCCACTGAGCAAGAGGGGAGGGGACTCGAGGGTCGGAGGTGTTCTTTGTGTTTCTAATGATGTATTTGGAGCCCAGGATGTGTTTCAAGTGCACGACTACTTTCTCCTTTAACATGATTCCTAGGGAAGTCCATTCGTGTCTCGTTTGGATACTCTACTTCCGGGTACCCATCTAATAACATGGTGTATCGATATTTTAATCTTTTAATAATTTTAATGTTTTAGGCCTTGACCATGCCTGAATGGTTTGTTTTTGTAGACTTGGTGACTCGGCAGATACTGCCATGAATTTTTTTTAATGTTTTAGTGTTTATTTTTACCTGAAGACGGGAGGTTGTCCTCCCGAAACGTAGTGTGGTTTTATTTGTGCACGAAACTGGCTATTACTCTATCTTATCTGCAAAAAGTGCTGAAACTTCTCAATCTCAATGTATGTTTGTTTGTCATCCGGTTCTAATGATGTATTTGGAGCCAATGATGTATTAAGTACACATGACTACTTTCTGCTTTAACATGACTCCTAGGGAAGTCCATTGGTGTCTCGATTTGTCTTTGTTTGTTTATTTGTCATCAGTTTGTACCGAAACTAACAATGATAGCCGTTTAGGAAATGAACGGCCACCATGTTGTTCCAGCAGTTTTTCGTCGAATTATTGGCCGTTCAAAGAAGAGATAAAATTATTTTTCCAATTATGATCCTTTTTTTTGGCTGGTGCCCTCTTTGTTGTTTACCAAAACTAAAAGCAATTCCTATGCTTCGATTCTGTTGGCGGTGCACCACCAACAGCTGATCAATGTTGCGAAAATGCTAGAACAACAGGGCTGTTGTCCTTTTCTAAATGGGTGACCCCTTAGTAAGTTCCTATTACCCTTAGTAAGTTAGTATTCCACCCAAAACCAAAAATGGTATCAGAGAAGGTGTCAAGTTTCCAAAAATGTCGGCCATTTGGAAATAGTGATATCATTCAACCATAGAAAGGCCGCCAGAGTTAATCCTATTAGCCAAATTAATCGCGGCGACTAATGGTTCGAAAGTTAAATGAAAACCAGAACATTGCTATTCGTGGTAGCAATCTTTAAGTTTTCATTTCTCGTCCAAAGTATTATTCAGTGCGATTAATGTCTGTATAAGTTGAATAACAAGAATAAAGTAATAATTTTCTTATTATACTTTGAAAATAAGATTACGTATGGGAATTTTACGTACAGGAAACTTGTAAAAAAACAACAACTAAAAAATGCAAAAGGCCTACGACGCTTGTTTGTCAGAAATTCCTACGTCATTCACGCCATTGGCGTGCTTTTCCCCTTTACTGCAGCGGTGGCGTGGCGCAATAACAGAAAGCAGGCGCTGCTCCAGACTTGAGCTGCAGTGTCGCCTCTTGCTGGAATCGATAGCCTTATACTTCCTGCCGCCCCTCTTCTTCCTTGACAAATAGCCAAAACGGAAGGGACGTGGGTGGGGTCCATTCCCTCGGAGAACGAAATGGAGGGGGAGGGAAGTGGAAGAAAAGGAAAGACGATGAAGTGACGCACCGCGGACGAAAAAAATTGAAATATTAATAATAGAAAGGAAACCACTAGGCCAAAATGTTGGCCGCCATTTTGGCCAATAATGATGATGTGAAGAAGGACCTCTCTTTTGGCTCTATGGTCGGCTTCCCCTGTTTTGAAGGGGGAACTGTCATTGTTTCAATAGCCTTCATTTTGGGACCGGTCATTATTTATCACCTGGAAGGGGTGGGTTGGCGGAAATTGGTGGTGTCATGGATTTTTCCAACCCCTGATTACATTTTTGGGCCCTGTAGCGGGTAAGGGTTTAGGAAAAAAAAAAACCACTGCCCAAATTAATGATTCGACTGTTACCGAAGCAGCCATACAGTATCGAAGACAAGGAAAAGACTATATGTATTTAAGCTGGCTGTCTTTCTTAACATTTTCCTTATACGTTTTATTTCGAGTGGGTATCCTCTTTGGTAATCTGGGGTAATTTACTTGTAATCTTCAGCTTGGTAATTCACAAATAATCTTCAGTACTAACTGGTCGCGGGGCCGGTCCAGTTGTTGTTGTCCCGTTTGTTGTCGCACTAGCCTTTGTTTCTGTTGTGAGGGGAGGGAGGGCTAAAGTTTGATTACCCAGAGTTTTCTGTCATTGATACGTGTCGAAATATTTCATTTGTAACCGATTGTTACTACTAATCGATATTACCCGTCACAGTGCCACCCGCTCACCGTTTTCATTGCTGCCGTGCAAAGAATGAACATTCTCGCCCTTTTACGTTGCTACCGTGCCAAAAATCAACATTCCCGCCCCCCTTTTTTTCCCATTGATGTCGTGAAAAGAATGAACATGCACGACCTATCACATTAATGTGCTGCTTTTCAATTGGTTGGCAAAATGACTGGTTTTGTCTGTAGTTCAGTGTAAGGAAAGTAGCCATTCACCGGGGCACAAGCAATATATATATTGTAATCATGGTAATCATGGTAATCATTGGAAAATCAGGTAATCCAATATGCAGGAAACACGGTGGTAATCCAGATAAAATTCAAAGAATTCATGTAGGAAATCAAGTAATCGAGTATTTATGTCGCACTCCGGTAAGCTAAAGTAATTCATGTAGTAAACCAGTACCAAGGTATTTCCTGTAGTAATGCAGTAATGGTAGTTTTGGTAATCCGAGTTACATTATCAGGTAATCCACGTTTGCAAAGTAATCCGTTGTACACTATTTTGACTGGCTAATACACCCTCAATTTATTAATCGATCTGTTCGCTATTACAGTTTAGTAACCACTCTTGTGTCGTAATAATTTGCACAAACTATTTTATTTGAAATAATACGCAACTGGAGGCCTCAAAATGGCACTTCCACAGTCAGAATTTCGTTGTGTATGTGTGTTTACAGTATTTTAAGATTTGTCACAGTCTTAAATATCGTCATATTCTACCAGTATACTTTCTATGAAGGCATTTGTAAATGTAGACAGCGTATTTAAAATGTAGCCTAAAGGTAACATGTATTTTTAGGTTTTAAATGACACTTTAAAGCCAGAATTCATTGTGTACGTGTTAACAATATGACTGTTACGATTTGTCATTCTCACTTTGTTTAACTTCTACGAAGACACTTTCTGCAAAGGCCAAGACGTCTAAAGTTCTCCCCACTTGTAAATGTAGTGGTAAATTAATTGTTAAAACTTCGAATCACTGTTTACTAGAAAGCCGTTGACAATGTGTGCTACCCGGTGCGCCCCCCCCCCCCCCCCGAAAATTATTCCTGGTGCCGCTACTGATGAACTATACGAGAACTTTTGCTTTTGTAGTATGTACTCTTCCGAACACAAGCAGAGTAATTTTCTTTTTTTTATTTAGGGCGCATTTGTACGGTGACTCGCCTTTTCATTCTCGCAGCTAGAATTTAATATCGACGGCAAGGAAGGGTGTCGTTGCCATGGCAACACCGAAACCTGGGTTAACGAAGTCCGACATCGTTTGAGTGAATGCACACAGTCTTATAATCCCTAACAATAAGATGAAGAATTCCTCCAGACCAAACAATTTTCCCAGGCGCTTCTAAACTCGCATTACTGACTGGTTTCGTCGCGAGCCGGCAGAGGTAAAACCCGCCGCCATGTTGGAATTTCAAATAATTTCTAGCTTCTAACTGTAAAAATCTACGTAAAGATGGTGTGGTCCCACGTTCTGTCCGGTTTTTCGTATACCCCTTTCTGGTTGGATTGTATTAAATCAAGCCAATATTAAAATCAGTGATTTTAATCATTGCGATTTAGTCATGCAAGTTAAATCGCGGTTTAATCAAATGATTTTTATTAATATTAAGCACTTCGAAATCACTGATTTAAATCAAATGATTTCTATTAATAATAATCCAGATTTAAATCAA
>JAHWFP010152462.1:21140-34004 GCA_023313725.1 Lithobius niger | reverse complement strand
TGCCCATTCGGTTGCCTATTGGCAAATACTCGTTACGTACGGATGTCGAAGAGGTAAGCTGTTTTTCACCATAACATTCAAAGTTTTCCATAAACGTCTTCATTGCAAACACAAAACAATAATGATAAATATGAATAATTCGTTGAAAACGCAACAGACCAAGGAATGGCCCCACAGACTACTGACACCCTGCCAGAAAAGTTACGGCTATAATTTGGTTAGCTCCATCTAACTGATTTGGACAGTATCGTCCTAATTTCTTTTTTAAAATAACTATGAGGGAGCCAATATCATCTCTCAATGCGAAGCGTTCAACACACACTACGCAGTTTGAACAGAACAGTTTTCTGCAATGAAGCCTAAAGGATTGGGTCACCAGTTTTAGCGGATGACCTCTAGTTTTGGATGACGTGCCAATAGAATAGAAAGATCGTATTTAACGTTACAATCGTCTCAAATAAATAACGTTTAATCAATACACGTGATGTAAATCTGCAAATTATACAGGAGTAAAAAAATTGCTTACTTTATTTCTGTATAAATTACAGAAATACAGACATTTATAAACATTTATTTAACAGTAAGTCACACAGAAGTTTTTTTTTACACCTGTATATGATTTCCATTTACTTATGTAAATTAATTTATCATCTTGTCCACTTCTGCATCCATGGCCTTTAGATAAGAAAATACATGACCTCCCTGCCTTGGTAATGTGAAGTTTTTACCGTGTATTGTTGCTAAAAACGTTAAGAAGCGTTTTTTTTTCTAAAACAAAAAGAAAAATTATCTGTTACTGGAAGCATCAATGCATTCATTGTAAGACCAGACTAGAATAGCTAAACTTCGAATATTTGAAAGGTGCACCTTTTTGAGTTACGGAAAGTCGATACGGCTATGCCATCACGCCTTGTCATCTCGCAATATTTTGCAACTTTAGCCTGCTATAAAGACTTCAACCAATCTAGCAGGCGGTTTACATATTACACAACCAGGCTTCAATTGAGAATTTTTTCTGAGCGCACAAAACGTTGTTCTTCCGAGTTGCTACTTAAGGTGCAAATTGTTTGCTTGGGGCGCAGAGTGTTAGAAAGACAATGTTCATTTTTTTTTTACCCTGAATATTTTTATTCTTTAATTTGACATTTTAAATTATCGTTTTAAATTGTTAGTGCTTCTTCTGAAAAGTTCCTCTCATTGTCCTCAGAAATAAATGACATTCAATAATCGTTTGCTGAAAATAAATGCAAGAAGAAAGGAATATGGACTAGTTGAATACATGTTGCTTTCCTGCACATCAAACCGTTTGCTTCATGCTGAATTTCCTACAGCTTTCAGTAAAGTTTATTATAACAGCACTAAATGCTGCAAATACGCAAATACGACAAAACTATTTCGTTATAACTACGTTTTTTCGAAAAGGAAACAAAATCTACTTGCAGCAAAGGTATTCTAAACTATTTTTAAAGTTACGAATGCAGTTTTTAGCGCCACTAAAATTTTACCAGGACATTTTTAGCGTATTGGGGGGAAAATTGTGCCACTGCACCCCTTTCCCCTTCCAGTCTGATCCCTGCACTCGTGTTAGTGACATTTATCAGGTGATTTATATCATGATGAACACTAATCACGATATATCATGACTTATCCCTTGATACATCGTGATATTTACATTTACCTTTTTAAAAAAATTTGCGTTTCAGGAATTTGTGTAATTTACAAAAGTGGCCCATAGTTGGCTTAATGATTCATATTGTAGGCTACTTCACCTACGCATAGCTCTTAGCGCATAACAATAACATGTACATCTGAAAATTGCAGTAAAAATGTGTGACCAACCTGGTTTGAGGCCGATAAGATTATTTTTCGCGGCCTTCATTGTTATTTTTTTCGTCTCTTCTGAAGCAAAATAAAAAAACCGTAAAATGTAAAATGAATGGTTTTTTTTTAATGTTGAAAGCCAAAACCGTCGTTGAAAGGAATAGAATACATCAATATTCAGTAAATTAAAGCTGAATAAAATACAAATTTTTCGGGAATTCCTCTCATTCTTCAGTATTTCTTTTATCAAATTAAAACAGTAAGTAGTAATAAATGTCGGAAAAGTTTTTTTTTTTTCGTTAATTCAACTACAGACTCGGTCTTAACATACCTTTCAGCTGTTAAGGTTAAGTTGTGTTACCAAGATGATGGACATTTTTGCTTAAAATAGCCGTATTGTCTTAAAATGCCACGCATTCAACGTTTTTTGTTCGTGCAATATACAGGGTGGTCCACAAAAAACTGACGTCCAAAAATTTTCCAAGTCCAACTTTTCTTGTTAGCACCCCCAGAACCAGGAGAGGACAGAAATCTTCCCGTTTCATTAGATTTGATTTCTGTCCTCTCCTGGTTCTGAAGGGTGCTAACTGGAAAAGTTGGAATTAGAAAATTTTGGGTCGTCAGTTTTTTGTGGACCATCCTTTATAGTCTGAAAACACCGTGAACCAGCGCAGCTTCCTTCAAAGCTGGCAGTACACAGCTTGCAGAATATCAGTAAACACTTCCGACAGAGTTTGTGTATTACTGGAAGGCTACACATACGCTTTACTGCTACTACACAGTTCATGTGTATGCCGGGCTAGTCAACGATAATGTGTAATGCCAGTGCGACCTGCGTAGGTGCGTAACAGCCTATTTCATAAAAGTGACGTTTTCACTTTCTGACAAATATTTAACTGTAACAGAAAAATATCATGAAAATGTCAGATTCTTGATATAAAAAAATAGCCGTTAGTCATTTCTTGATATCGGATAAATACAACCGATATTTCCGGTGTTTATGAAAACATCACGATATTTTTTAACCCTGCCTTGTTATACGTCTACCGACTTTTCCATTTCTTGTTTCAGGCTTAGGTATTAACATGGTAATAGCATCATCCAGTTTAACTGCAGGATTATACTTCAAGAAGAGGAGATCTTTAGCCATGGGAATATTTTATTGTGTTAGTGGTGTCATGGAGTTCATTTCGCCATTATTTTTCAACTGGCTATTAGACATTTATGGTTTGCATGGCGGCCTTCTGATTTATAGTGGTATTCTCCTGAACGGATGTGCTTGCAGCATGTTGGTGCGTCAGCCGACGTGGGACATTGACAAAAAGAAAGTCAAACTTATACCAGAATCAGCAACCGATGATGCAAAGAAAACAGTCGTGTCATCAACAAACAGTGATGGACACATTGTCGAAAAGGCTACAAGCAGCGATTCAAATAACGTGACGAAAGAACCGTTGATGCTACACGAAATCCCAAAAGAAGACAAAGTGACATCATGCCTGACGTCTGTGGCTAAAGAAATTCGTCAAGATCTACAACTTTTCAAAGATGGCCACTTCTTGCTTCAACTTATCAATAGAACATTCTTGATGATGACAATTGGATACTTCCTGTCACTCTTACCCGATTTCGTCGAAGGAGAACTTGATCCTCCTATCACTCGACAAGAAGTAGCTTACATCCTTTCGATGTCTTCGGTTGGCGGAATCATCATGAGATTCGTCACAGGCCTGGTATTGGATAAATTGCCGTGGGCTAAGAAACATTCCCTGTGTGGTATATCAGTGTTGCTAGGCCTAACAGTCTTGAATTTCCAGTTTATGGAGACTTATACTCATCTAGTAATTGGAAGTGTGTTTTATGGTCTTTGTACTGGAATGATTATTGTGGTCCAGTATTTAGTTTCAATGGAACTCATAGGCCCGCAGCGACTTGCTGTGGCAAGTGGGCTAAATCGTTTCATCATTGGGTTTGGAACTGTCACCATTGGATTGCTCATTGGTAAGAAATCGTTCCCATATAACTATGATCATACCAAATAAACTAAAACTGATAAAAGTGCTACCAAGTTGAGAACGAGTAGGCCTTTCAATGGAGTGATATCAACAGACCAACACATTCGCCAAGTTTATCCAATAGATTATTAATTCTAATGTTAAATTGACATTTGATGCTTTTGATAGCTATGTTAAGTGGTGAATGTTTTGATCTGTTGGTGAGAATAATTTGGCCTTTGAAACGAGTGAAATCAACAGACCAAAACATTTGACAATTTAGTCCAACTGAATATTAGTTCTAAGGTAAGTTCTAAGGTTCTTCTAGTAGCTACGTTTAAGTTTTTTGTTTATTCCAGTGGTGAGAGTTAGTTGGTGAATATGATTCGGCCTTTCAAAGGAATGATATCAACAAACCAAAACATTCGCTAAGTTAATCCAACCGACTCTGTGTTTTAAAGTTAAATAAAAAAAAAAAACTTTACTTTTGCTGCTTTTGGTAGCTGTGTTCAAGTTTTTCGTTTATTCCAGTGGTGGTAGTAAGTGGGTGAACATTTGGTCTATTGGTGAGAATCAACAATATCAACATAATGCAATCATTAAGTTAATCTCCTTTATTACTACCAGAAGCGTGCGATGCGTCATCATCTCAGAGAAACAGCGACAGCAGCAACGCTCATAATCAGAACGTGTGGCGCCATTTGTTATTTGTTATTATAACCATAGCCTACTTTCTCAAAGTCACCTGAGAAACAGCACGTGATTGGTATCTTCTGCAAAGAGGGTATAGGGGTAAACGGTTTAGCACTTTATACGCTAAAACAAACCCTACGCATTGCTGCAAAAGTAACCATGGTCAAGTTTTTTCATTCAATCTTTGAAATAATACACGATGGAATTAATATGGATAATATTTTGGTCTGTAGGTATTTCCTTTGAAAAGTTGAACCACTCTCAACTTGGTGGCCCATTTGCTAGGTTTTTTTTTGGTGATATCATTTTTTTTTCCGATCCTTTTTTTATTTTGTGGTTTTTATAATTTTATGATTGTTTATTGATAAGAAATCGTTAATTAGGATACTTCTCCTTAAACCCAGTCGTAGGATTTCAGTAAAAGGAGCTTCAAGTCCTAAGGGTATCCTCTTGCAAACTTTTTAATGGAGGTTAATTCCAAAACTTTTTTTTTTAATATTATTAATGGTCTCTTGTTGAATTTATGTATGACCAGCCACATTCGCAGCAGAACAGTACGAACAGTACGAACGAGGGAAAAGTATGAGTACTTTCCGAAACCTCAGTGCCGTTGCTACCTCATCAGAGTTGTTCCTAAACAAATTCCTCATTCCTCAAGTGACGTTATTGCTGAAGCATCGAACTCATCGGCTCTTCGAAGCACTTTTTTCCCCACTGAATCCGCCAATAAAGATGGGAACCCGCAGCTTTTCTTCGTTGGGAGTCTTGCTGTAAATATCAATAACAAAATGGTGAGGCAGTCGTTACACGGAGCTTCCACGCTAAGCTAAAAGAAGTAATGGTTCACTCGACTATAGGTAATAAACATATTTCTCAGACAGCTGCTTAGTAACACCCTTGACAACGCAAGCATGATGCATACGCTGAAGCGTGATGCATATACGCTATACATGATACCAATGCATATGCTGAAGCACTGAGTAAGTTCCTACAAGACTGAAGCGTTATGACACTTTTGATGGAACCGGCGTAATCGGGTCGGATTGGCTGCTAATCTCTTCTATTAACTTGGGGAAGGGTTCGTAACAAGATGCTTCCTTAACGGACATTGGACAGGTTGGAGCTAGCAGTGTGTGTGTGAGGGACGGGGGGGGGGGGGGACAGAAACCAGGCTAGTGGGCGACATTCGTCACAAGGCTCGTCAAATTTATGTAAAAAATAAACAATACAATTTGAAGAAATTATTTTTGGCTGAATTTTGTATCAATTGCCTAAACGAAAATGTACATTACCTCTACTCACCCTGCTCTCACCACTTGGCCGTAAATTGAGAGTAACAAAAGACAATTTGGATTGGTATTCATTTGCCTTACATAGGAGAGTACGCACGCGCGCTCCAGGGTTAGTGAGCTGGGCTATGATTGGTTGTTTGATCTCTAGATGGAAGCAGCATCAGAATAAGAGATTTCTTTGCCTGTTGCGTAAATCAGACATTTATGAGTAATGACGATCACAGTTAGGGCGCGTTTTTGCAACAACTCGCATTTACATTCTCGCAGCTAAAAGCTAGAAATCATCTGAAATTCCAATATGGCGACAGGTTTAGATTTGTCGGATCGCAAAGTAAACAGTCAATAAGTGTGTTCAGAAATGACTGGCAAAATTGTCTCGTCAGGAGGAATTCTTTATCTTATTGTCACGGATTAAAAGACTGCAAACATTTACTCAAAAGATGTCTGGTTTAACTAATCCAAGTAACGTTGTTACCATGGCAACGACACCTTTACAATCGCGAGTAAATTTCTAGTTGCGAGAATGAAACGGCGAGTCGTTGCATAACGCACCCTTAGGGAACGCACCCTTACACAACGACTCGCCTTTGCATTCTCGTAGCTAGAATTTAATCGCCTTTGCAAATGTGTCGTTGCCATGGTAACAACGTATCCTGGATTCGCTAAATTCGACATCCTTTGGGTAAATACTTGCAGTCTTATAATCCGTGACAATAAGATAAAGAATTCCTCTTGACGAAACAATTTCCCCAGTTGCTGCTGAACTCACACATTGACTGTTTACGTTGCGAGCCGGCAGAGTTAAACCGCCGCCATATTGGAATTTCAGACGGTTTCTAGTTTCTAGCTACGAGAAGGTGAAGGCGAGTCGTGGCATAAAGGCGCCCTTACTCGGTTTAGCGCGAAATTCTACAGTACATGTGTTTTGTATTGCGTTGGAAAATTTAATTTTTCGAAGTCACTTCACTCAGGCCATTTGATTTAGGCCCAGTGCTCTGCGAACGCAGCCAACACGGCACTTTACGAGGACACCTGAAGAACTCTTGCCACCAGACGCGAGATTTGCTACAGTTTGTAATTATTTTTTGTATTCTTCAGCCTACAAGAACTGTCACTACGGTATATTATAGAAAATGGTTTTGTGTAGTTCATGTAGTGCTCTGTGTCACTAGCCTTATGGGGCTCCGTTACTGCCGCTTCAAAAGTTCTGCTGAAAATGGGACTGAAACCTGAATATATACGAATTTCATCATCGAACTCCTTTCTTTTATGCACTAAAGCTCCCTTGTCTTGAAATCTCAACCAAAATTAGAAGAAAATTGCGAGAGCATTATCGTGTTTCAAACACAAACGCAGTGACAATCAGTCACAAACACACAAACAAACAGGCACACAGCATCCAAATTCGACCTCGCTCGCTTTTCATGTTCGGTCAATGATGAACTTGATTTAGGAGTTGATATTAATCCAATTTCAATGGGTGTTTACCTGAAAAACATTTAATTCATAAATTCATTCGTGGCCAATTTGCGTTTAAGCCGATGAAAGAATTAAGGGTGGCGTAAAACAAAATCGATAAATCGTCGTTACAAGATGAAACGTCGCGAGACGTTGCATCTAGTGGAGAGACCCCCAACAGGTGAAACTGAAAGGTGCTTCGCTTTGTTGTCGTGAGACGCCTAAAGACGCCTAAACACGTCTCGCGAAAATGTCGCATCCGGTGTGTGGTGCTCAGCTCATTGCTATGGTTTTGGAGACATCTGCAGTATGCTGTGACAGGTTTCGACAAAATGTCCTGTCGTGAGACTTTTCGTCGAGTTTGGTGTGCAGCCACCTTAAGAGTGCCGTTTTGGGGCACTATTTTGTAACGCCACCATGATTTTCCCGAAACGTGAGTACTGCCTTTCTTGAAGAAAATGTACTTCGCATTATTTTCAGTATACGATTAGTATTCAGTCTGATGAATGGTTTGGAATCTTCAAGGATAAACCTGTTTTTTGCCGCTATTTTTTTGTCTGCCATCTTGCATTGTTACAAAATTTGATCGGGCCTTTTTTCATGACAAAAAATTAATTGTCAATTTTAACCGTATCATGCTCGTAAAAACAAAGAGAACAGTTAAAATCCATTGAGTACAGCATTTTATACAATAAAAGGAAAGAATTTTAGGTTTTCTAATTTTAGTACCATTACATACCCGATGCAGCTGTTATATTGCAGTTTAAATAACTCTTGCGTTTTTTGTCAGATATCATTTTTTGACTTTTCCGATCAAATGTTTGTTCTTTTTTAGGGAAAAATTGAAAATGTACGTCCACAAGTTAAATCAATTTACACACAGTTGCTAACAAATGTATCTAGCGGCAAGAAATTGTACTAAATTGGTAACTCTAATATTCCTTCTTTTTATAGTGAAAATTGATATATGCAATACGGATTTTAATTGCTCTCTTTGTTATTTGAGAGAGTCGAAAAATCCCTAGTATTGAAATGAAGGGCTTTCGTACGTTGAGGCCTTTTTTCACTGTATGAGGTTAATACGAAAAAAATTAAAACAAAGGCAAAATCCATTAAAACAACGGATAAACCACTAAAACAAAAGCTTCAATAGTATCCTACTGCTGAATACGGGGTCGGAAAGATAGTGCCTGTCCTTTTTTTTGCTCTCTTTCGTCCTTTTTTTTTTTGGCCCTTTTCTTTACGATGGTGTGCCCCTCCTCGCACGTTTTGAAAGTCTGCACACGCCTATATGGTTGTAATGAACATCTGCATTTAAAGTGCCTTACATCTTTAAATGAATTTGAAATATTCTCTATTTATTTTTTTCTTTTAGGTCATTTACGGGACCAACTGGGCTCCTACAAGCTATCCATTTCAATTTTAGGTACTGGTTCCATCCTAGGAGGATTAGTATGGGTAACAGAACCATTGGTCGTCAAATGCTTCCCTCCTCAGTTAACACAAAACACTGCAAGAGAAACACAACGTGAAGAAAAGTATGTTAAGGCATAATTGAGGAAACAGTGGCGCACCCGGTGTTGTTGAGGGGGTACCAGTCCCCACCCCCTTCTCCAAGTAGCCCATCGAAGTTGATAGTAAAATTTGTAACAGTAGACGAATAAGTCTTTTACTGTAATATTTTAACTGCTGAAAAAGTTGTTTTACAGGGCTCCAAGAGGCTTTAAGCCTCCCCGCTCCATCTCCTTAGATCCCTTAGCTGAATTTCGGGCCCCATTTTGAATTCCAGTCTTCTTCCGCCCCCCCCCGCCGTCTCCCGCCCCCCCGCCTCAAACAAAATAAAACAAAATTCTCGGGTGTTGCACTGTAGGAAATGTAACGTAAATAAAATTATTGTTAAACTTATTTCTGTCTTTTTTTTTAATATTTTTATTAAGGACAATCCTTTGGCGATTTTCCGGTTATCTCAATTCTTGGCATTATTTTACCCTTGAAATTGTACGTTTTGTGTAAAATCTCTACTTTACAGTCCTAAACGCAAAAAGGACGGTTCAAATCCGTAAATCGTAAATGATTTTACGCGATTTGTTGTTTTTTCCATTACTATCAAGGGATGGATAGTGCGTAAAGTTTGTATCTGCATGATTTTTCCTTATTAAATCGGGAGTATTGCGATAATATTTTAGGAGTATATTAAATAGCACCACCTGCAATCAGTTGTGTATCAATCATGTATCTGAATAGTTAGGCCTCTACTTGCAAAAATAGGCCTATATATCTCACATTAAAGCACACTACCCCCACACAGATATACATACACTACGTTGTGTGATTAGGCATGTATTTGAGTAGTTAGGTCTACATTTGTGAAACGATGAAAAGACACGGGTCTGCTATATGCATTGGTTTTTAATAAATTTCAGTAGTATGCTTACGTTCTTATAGGGAGCCCCGTGTTACGAACCCATAACCTAGGGATCTTTATTAAGGGGGATTTACTTTCAACCCTGGGGCCAAAACCTTCTGCCTGTTGGGTTGTAATAAAACTCAAGATTTGCGTAAAGTTTTTTCAGTAAAATAAATTATTACTATTTATTACAATCTAACAACATCCACCCAAACTACTAACAGCCAAACGATGTTCAAATAAATATTGTTTGGCAAAAGCTTCTTAGTTGTAGTTTTATTTTAAACAAATAACGACCAATAAATGAACACAATATCGAAATACAACAACCATTTTCACAAGAACAAAAAAAAAAGAAATTTCCTTGAAAAATTGTAAAGAATTTCCATTCCAAAGCTAATTGGTGTAATTAGCCAATCATGACTGTTTGTGACATTGTATCCAGTAAGTTCTACCACTCGGAAAACTGCAACTTTTACGAGAAAGGGATGTTCGACTGTATCAAGTCTTTGTGGCGGGAAGCAAGCTATTTATGGATGGTTTTGGCCCTAAAGGCAGCAAATAATAATCATTTTGCACTAGAGGCAACAAGTGGTCGGAGCGTCCTACTGTTGTGACTAATTCAGCTGCGTTCGATGTCAAATTGTAAATTTTATCTAGACACACGCTAGTGTGTCGCCGCCAAGTAGACGTTTTATTGTTGTTGGAGCTTAATTGTTAGAGCGTAATTGTTAGAGTGTAAATGTTGTCAGATGGCGGCTCACTAGCGTACTGTGTCTTTTAACTGAAACCAATTATACGTGATTTCAGCATACTGGTGTAAATTCCCCATGCGGTAGAAATCTTTGCAAATCGTTTGAATCAGGTGTCTTGGGTCCAGTAACAAAGAAAACTTCAACACGAAAATGTTGGAACGTGTTCTTTATGGAGAAAATGTGCCCTCAATAACGTTGCGATTAATTTTTAGCCAAGTTAATCGCACGGAATAATACTTTGGACGTTAAATGAAAACTAGAAGATTGCTACCACTAGTAGCAATCTTCTAGTTTTCATTTACTTTCGAACTATTAGTAGGTGTGATTAACTTGGCTAATAGGATTAACCTTGGCGGCCTTTCCCTGGTTGAATGATATCACTACTTTGAAAAGCCGAACCTTTTTGGAAACTTGGCGGCTGCTCTTATACCAGTTTTGATTTTGGGTGGATTTTAATAATAACGAAGAAGCAGCAAACACCATTAAATACAATCGTGAGTCGAGCCAGTGAATTTACAAAATCAAAATCTGAAAAATACTCCATGAGAAGCCATTGCCGGCTCAATACAGAGACGCCCACGACAACAACTCCTATTCGACTCCACAGTACACATTAAGTCCTAGAGTATCAAGACACATGCTAGTGTGTTGACCGCCAAGATAAACGATAACATCCCGATTAAATATATACATCAGCATGGCGACCTCTAGGCACTTGTATCTCTCCAGCTAAGTTACTTTGGTTTCAGGCATATGAGGATAAATAACAATGCGACAGTAAAAGCTTAAATTTGTTTGATCGGGAGACTTTGGTCGCCTGACAAGCTAAAAGTCACTGTAAGTGACACAGCTTTACGTTTTATTGTTGAAAAAACTACCTAAATAACGTTGATATTTGCCTAATTACTGGCTACTGGCTAATAGCTAATGCCATTTTTGTTTCACGAAAATAAGTATTTCCATAAGGTCAATAAAATTGGTTCTTAGCTCATTTTACAGGTATTGCTCTGGAGATGTGCCCTTTTCATAAAGCCTCTTCTAATTGGTCAAGTGGTTCAGAGGTTAAGGGCCTCTAATCGACCAAATTGACTACTTTACATTGTTTTAGGTATTGTTATCATGCAACAATGCCAATCAGCAAACGCCAGCTTCCAGACGTAGACTGAAGAAAAAAGGGTTTCGGTTTGTGTGTTTTCGTTTGTACAAGCAGCTCCATGAGCAATGTTTCATAGCAATACAACATTTACACACGAGTTCGTTTACGCACGAGAATTTTCAAAAACTGGACCGGAGGCGGAGGAGGAGGCGGAGCGGCTAACAATATGACAATGTCACAATGCTGCAACGTGTAACAATGGTACAATAAACATACGAGGCGCACAAGATGGATTAGAACTCACTCGAACAAGATGCAACCTTAGAGCAATATACTCACGGTAATTTTCACGGTAATTTTATTTGAGGCCATGACCCACAGTCGTACGCCCCAATTAATTCTTCTGTACATTACTCTACAGCCACAGACTGCTTAGATACACCTGATTAACACTTGTCACAATCTCACAAACTTAAACCCTGTCTCACGGTTGCCCATCGCCTTCCATCAGGCTATTCTGTGTTTTCTGCAGAGCTTTTGGCTCTCGGTTTGGCAGTGGAATGGATCCTTGGCCTTCAGGGCACGCATTTCATTATCTTTAGCGATTCCATGAGTGCCCTGGAGTCCTTGGCGAATTACAATCCTCGGAACCCCTTGACACAACGTGTCCAAGCTTTGCTTTCCCGCTTGCCTGGCCAGCGGAAAACCGTGCTTTTCTGCTGGATCCCGGCCCATGTTGGGATAGGAGGAAATGAGCAAGCGGATTCTGCAGCAAAAGGGGCCCTTTCTGGCCCTCTCGGAAGGGATCTCAGCTTTGTTCCCTCGGACGCCTTTCCAACTCTGCGTCTGAGGTTACACGCTTTTTGGCAAGCCTCGTGGGATAGACAGGACGGCAATAAATTACGAGCTATTAAAGGCACTGTTGAGGAATGGCACTCGGCGTGTCGCCGCAGTCGCCGTGAGGAGGTGGTGTTGGCCCGTTTGCGCATTGGTCACACTCGACTTACTCACTGTTTCCTTTTTTGCGGGGGATTGACCCTCCTGAATGTTATTGGTGTCGGCGGCCACTTACGGTCCGGCACTTCCTTGTTGATTGTTGCCATCTTGATGGTTTTCGTCGTCGTTTCCATCTTCCGCATGACATTGTGCGTGAATTGGGCGATAAGTCTGTCCTCCTGTCCGGTGTTTTTCAATTTTTGCAGGAGGTACAGATGTATGACAAGATTTAGATTAGGGGTTTGAATAATATCTCTGTAATGTGTGGTGCAATGGCAACCCAGACCACTGCACTGTGACTGAGGTTGGCGCTAATGACCAAGCTGTCGACGCGCCATTAAGCCTCATCTCC
>JAHWFP010152462.1:0-20057 GCA_023313725.1 Lithobius niger | reverse complement strand
CCCTTTCAATGTAAAAGTTATCAAAATGCAATCATGTAAACACCGGAAACAAAACGGAGGAAGTGCGAAATACACGTGCATATTTTTCCTTAAATAGACAAGATAATACAGCCAAGGTCTTGTGACCTACCACCCACAGAAATACACGAGACAAGCCAACTACGTGACTTCATAACTACTTCCGGAAAGATGACGGACACACAAGCAGTGATTAAATTTCATGGCTTTTAGCTCGATGTGCATGATTAACCTAAAATTTTGGCCCGTAACAGCTATACTACACTTGGAGAAACTAACACTAACAACATGCAAATATTCATAAACCAGTAAGGGCTACACACAATAAATTCAGTGACAACATACAGCAAATGTGCTAATGCAACAAACTCAAGCAGTAGAAGTCAATTAGGCCGCAACATACATCACACTAAACTCAGGAAGGAGAAAAGGAGAGAGAACAAGGAAGACAACCATTGAACTACAAGTAACAAGTGGACAAACTGCAACTGTACCATAATTGAAAATAAAAACTAAATAAACTAAAATCTTTCGTACTGGAATGCATGACAAGATGTGATGAAATTCCTCCACTAATGTTGGAATTTTGCAATATGATTTTGCTTAACAAAAAGCATCGTGCCGGCAGAATATTTTTTCTCCTTCAATCTTCATCTAGGTTTGTTTGACATTGGTTTTTGTAATTGACTTTTCCTGCCAAAACTTATTTTCTTGTTGAATGTGTTGTCTTACGAATATTAACATCATACTTTGATCACACGTATACGACTTAAAATGGATCATTAATTTTGTGCTAACATCGTGTTCTGAGTACTAGCCAGCCTATGTAAGAAAACCAAGGAGGGCATCTATCTATCCTTTGTGCGATCCAGGTGGCAACCATGCCTATAATGCTTATATTTTTGAGTAGCACCTTCTGGCCACCACACTAAAGCATGCATTCACTCTAACTTTGGTTATAATCCGTTTCTGTAATTCACTCCCAACACCGTGGATAATAAATTAATGAAGGTTACGTAATGGTGAAACTGTTGTGTAAATACTGTGGACGTTCCCAAATAAAAATTACTGCTTGATATTGCAACGCATACCAAACAGCTATATGAATTTTGAAAAGTGAACAGTATTTACGCAAGGTTTTGCTCCATTACGTACTACTCATTAATTTATTATCTAATACTGTATACGGTAACAGGACTGAATTTATTGTCTAATATATGGTAACAGGACTGAAACGGACGGAAGGTGCCGACCTCAGCCATGCTAATGATTAAAAAAGGCGACTTACCAAAGGCAGAGGAATGCCATGTTTTGGGCCTGTAATTTACATAACCTAAGATCATAGTTTTGTTTGTTGTTTGTTTGTCACAGTTGGAATCTCGATAATCCATTTTATTGAACTCCGTAGTGGAAGTTCGATAATCATTATTCTATTAAATTCCGCAGAGGAATCTCGGAGGCATGGGCAACTGGACGGTGGGTGACTGCTAACGGTGGTGCCTATTTTTTAAGGACCTTCAACAATGATTGGCAGATGTAGTAACGTCATAGTATTTTCACGCAAACGGGAAATCACAACAATGTTCTATAAAACCGGTCTTATACTGAAGACTGCCCTAGTTCAATTAAATGCCAAATATTGATACATTTTGTGTATTGCCTTATTGTGTGGTAACCCTATACCGTTTATTTACCCATTTCCGTTTATTTACCAACCAATCTGCAATACAAACTTCTAAAAATTACGTTAATTGTTTCACTGTTCCTGGATAAGTCCGTGATGCCACTGGTGGTTACGTCATTTCTCCATGCGTAATATCTAGAATTGTCCACCGGTATATTTCCGTGGATCGTAGAAACCATCGTCAAAATTAGGACAAAAAAGAAGATATTATGGATTGAACAGAGATGTTGAAACTTACAGGGAATGATGAAACAAATTTTTATAGACAACTGCTTTTTCAAAGAACTTACTTTACTGGAAATGAAGGCAATGAATGTAAAGTATGACCACGTTGAAGGCAGTTGTAGCATGATTAGTTAATCTTCCCAACATTTTGGAAACAATGTTGGTTAAATGGCAGACAAAATATTTGTTCAGTCGGTTCAAATTAAGTGGCGGAAAGACAAATGGGAAAAATAAATAAAGAATTAATACAGGTGCAAACATACACCCATTGCTTGTTCGACTTAAATGTAAGAGTACCTAAATGGGATTGAATCTGAATGATGTTTGACAAATAGGATATGAAAATGATCAGTACCTAAAAATCAATCAAATGATTCTCATGAGTGGTACTAAAAAAATTGACCGGGTGCGCAGTTTTTTTTTACTGTTTTATTCGTGTTTTCCACATGTGGGTGATGGTTTTTTTTCACCAAATAAAAAAAAAACTCCAGTATCTTACATTGTGTTGTGGAGCATGACCCACGTTTTAATGACGGGTTCAGCTACATTTAGAATTCAAATGTTGCACATTGGATAAAATGTTTTCTTTATATCCAAGTTTTTAGTTGTGACTTGCCTCTGGACGGCCCTTAGATTCCTTTCGAGGCGATCCTGTGAATAGATATCGGGCTGAAGGGGAATTGGCTCCAGGAAGTTCCTGGTAGTGCCATATGATCCGAATTTTTTTTAAACTATGGCTCAAAAAACGTTTCATGCCGCTGAGAAAAAAGTCCTGCCTGTGCTCTTGAGATCCGCTTAATTAACAATTAATGGTCTAATGTTAGAAGGTATTTTGACCATGAACTCAAATTTTTGCAGTAAATTTAACATCTGCCAATTCTATTTTTAAAACAGAAGTGAATTGGGGAAGACCCAAAGCATATTTATTACATCCTGATAAATTTAGGCCCATGCAAGGTTTTCTACACAGCAATCTATATATATAATTACACAACTTCCGCAACTCAGCCATCGGCAGCAGCCAAAGAGGGAGCAGCAGCTGCGTTCGATGCCATCTCCTCTCTCCAGGCCAGCAGCGCGAACATACAATGCCATCTATCGACCGAACGGCAAATTAAATGAGAGGGGGGGGGGGCCCCCCCGGGGGGGGGGGGGGCGGGCAAGGGGAGCCAGACGACGCGGAATGAGCGAGCAAAGGGAGTCACGGGTTTACTCTAACCAGTCACGGGTTTACTCTTGTTGTATATTCATCCGCAGAGGGAAAAAATAACTCTTTGAACTCACAGCCACTTATCCAGAAGGGCCGTACTTTTAAGGCAAGCTGGCTGCCCGAGTAGATTAGGAGGCATTAGTTTTTTTGTGGGATTAATGTACAACATCCTGCAAATGTGTAGGCGATTTATACCATTATGGTGTTTCATGTGACCACGGATAAATATAAACTTCAAAATTTACAATTATCTGCTAATTACTTTCAGAAGTTTACTAAAAACAAAGTTAAAGGACTGGACTTATAACAATGAAACACTTTTTTTAAAGTTTATTACAGAACTTGACATTGTTTGCATTCATACAGTAGGTACTCTGAAATATGTCTTTAAAGAATAAATATATTTGTTTCTTTTTTTTTCTGTACCCGACCTCCAGATCCGCTGTCTTATTTTAAGCGTATGTAGGTCAGTTGCGAGAATCGTTCTCGTACCCTCGGCTCGTAGTCCAAGGCCTTAACCAGTTGGTTGTACTTTGTTTGGAGTTTCAGGAATCCCTCCCGAAGAGTTCATTCCCATTAGTTTATTCCATTCACCTTCATGACGTTCTACGTGCTGGTGGCCAAGGGGGTAATATTTTTATTTGTTGGCAACATTGCAGGTTTTGACACGGGATACAAACAGATTGATACAAACAGAATTGATACAAACAGGATTGATACAAACAGGATTGCCCAGCTAATAGTATTATGTTTGCAATGATATTCGACCCTTTATATCAGCAACTACATACAATGTAAGAATGAAATAGTGACTAAAAAGGGCCATTGAGTTTTTTAAACCAGAAGTGTTGGTCATGCAGCCATTTTCCAGTCATTTGTCATGTATTCTAACACTGCACTCATTAGCCTACATGCTTCATACTTGTAGATATTACGTTGTGGTAATAATGGTGTCTTCATAAGTGGGTAACAAAATGCACTGCTACCAGCTACTAACAGCTACTTGACTGATTGTTTATGTCTTCACCTTCAGCATTGTCTTTTGCTTTCTGAGCCACAGTCAAAGGTTTTCGTTGTCGAATTTGATTGATGATTTCGTCGACCAACCAAACAAAACCCCAAAACAGAAGCAGCAGACCCATGGTGAGGAAGCATGGTTTGTACGACCCACACACCTCCCTCACATAAGCTGTAAAAAAAAGAAAAATGAAAGCAATAAGAAATCAACTAATGTCATACTAAGTAGTTATTACCTTTTAAGTGTGCACGTTTTCATGAATAAAACCGAATAAGTTATGAACACAACAAACTGGTTTCACTGCAGGTTTACTGATTTTGTTTCTACTCTACCAACAAGCTTTCCAAGCTTTCAAAAGACACGTTCTTAAAAAACTACCGTGCTTCACAAAGGATGATTCTATATTTGCTTTTGTGGCATTTTTGTTTGAGGAAGATGAGGAGGATTTAGTGAAGTAATTTTTTTTTTATAACTGTATGAGCCGTCCAAAGTTATTCATTTTTAATTCAAGAAGCTAAATGTTTCATACACACCTTCATAATGAGGATATTTATTCCCCATCTAGATTACTGCATCATCAAGGATTAGAATATTCAAAGAAATTGAAACAGTTCGTGCTTTAATGCAAGAAAAAAACTATTAGTTTATATTTATGAATAAATAGTTAAGCCTACATCAACAAAGCATGAAAATTTGGAGGAAATCACATTAATTTCAAGAGGAGTTTACTTAGGCAAACGCTTTTATAACTAAAAGAGCTGTCCAAATTTATGCTGTTTATTTCAAGTAAATGAAGTATTTAAAAGCGCTTCCACATATTTTTTCCAACTTGATTGCAGTTTTATCAACGATTGGGATATGCACAAATTTCAAACATTCTCACTTTGGAGTAATACTCATCAAAGATCTTGCTCCCATATTGCACTGTTATTTGAAAAAAAAATTTGGACTATTTTTTAGCTTATAGAGAAGGAAGTAATAATTAATTTTTAGGTAAAATACTCGATCATTGCAAGACAATCAAAAACGTTTCTCAAGTAGAAAATCTCGTCATAAAAAAAAGAAATTCTGGAGTTACCAACGTGCTCTGCGACTGGCGTAATGCCAACATTCACGATGTTTACATGACCATTTGAAATCACTTTGGAAGGATGCCTATCGTATTTCTCTCGCCTATGCGGTCTTATAAATACCCATTTGTGTCCTTCTCTGATCTGAAGAACCAAAAGCAGTGTTGTTAGGTGGTTTGGGATTCGGAAGTAATTCGGCTTGGCCTTCTAAAGAATTGAATCGTGTCGAGTTATTTTACGCTTGCCAATAATGATGGCAGACTTACAAACGTCCCCCATCCCACTTAATATATCTTGATGCCACTCGAATTTAGGAAAACAATTCTGAAAATAATTGTACACGTCTAGGCAAAACTTGCAGTGCTTTATTATAGATGTTACCCAAATTTCTACGTGTACCTTTAAAGCAGGGTGGGACTCGTTCACTATATCACAACAGAGCAAAGCTGATGAACAGATGAAAATTATTTTCATACATGGAACTGCTGTTTCGCTTTTCACTGCATTTCAAGCGTTTTTCAAAGTACATTGCTAAAATGCATATTCTAGTACCAACAATAAACTCTTGTACACTTGGGATTCAATTGCAAAGCAGATATGTTAAAACACTAAGTTGCCGAAGCACACTTGCTTCTCTATAGAGAGGCAACAAAAGACTAAATAAAAAAAAGACATAACATTAAAACTCAAAAACCACAACAAAATGTAATAATACTCGCTCAGAGGATTACATGAACAGCCAGCCATTACCTTGGTCAACATGGAAATGAGATGTGAAGAGGGTCATGGGCAAGTTATGTTTCAGTGAAAAATAATTTACCCATTTTTCATTTTAACCACTTTTAAATGTTAACAACTTTCACCACTTTTATGCGTTAACTAAGCTAATGTCTGGCTTTGTGCATGTAAGTTTCCGCACAATAAATTTATCATGTTTTGTTACGGAATTTTGCATTTTATGTCGTATTTTTTTTTCTTTTGTAATTTTGTATTTTGTATCCTATATAAGGAATAGCTATGGTGACTAGAACATTTACAGTATTTTTAAGAAATGTGCTTGCAAGTGAACGCTGTGTCTGCCAGCATTATGTAATTGCTTCGCATACCTTTCACGTCAACTATAAGGCAACTTTTAGTGGCTATATAAGGCAGTGAACTAATAAGTCAAAAGTATTTATGATGCATAAACTGCATAACTGAACTGAAAACTTCATTAAAAACATAGTTCCGAATTTACATTTAATGCCCATGCATGTTTGTAACATAAAAACAAATTTTAGTACTATTACAACAATCATGTCCTGACAGTCATAATGAAGAAGTCAGTAGAAAACAACTTAGACATGTCAGTTCTCAGCATACAAATTCAGATTCATTGAGGTTCAAGTACTGAATGCCAAATACTCCGTTAACACTTGGAAAAATTGGTGTTTTGGCCAAGTTTTGAGTGGAGACCTTAGCTATTAATTGCATAGCACTGTCTGGAAAAACAGGCAAACCTGTCAGGTAAATGCAACCACTGTAATGCTAATAGGCCGAAACAGTTTGTTGAGAGAGGTTGTCGAAGTTAAAAATGTCCCTATTGAAACCTTATTATGGTCTTCCACTCCAAGTCGTCGGGTCATTAAAACTTTACCTAAGATACTAGGTATACTAGGGATACTTTGTGACTGAACACAAAATTTCCAAATATGTATTTGGAAATTGTTTCGTCATTTTTTCGGGATACTGAGGACGGTTTAATATTTTTCACCCAGGAATTTGATGTGACCAAACTAACTGATGTAAAAAAGTAAACTCAAGCATATACGAAAGCCACATCTTTCAGCTTTGCTCACGAATTATATTTTCACTTTAATAAAGTTTGTTTGTGGAGAAAATACTAATTCTGTTGAGTCATGGAGTGTTACAATTGCCCATTTTGAGGGGACAGTTGCAACGCACTGTGGCGTCAATTGTAACAATAGTTTTATTGCACTGTTAAACATTTTATAGATGGACAGAACGAAAAGAAGTGAATATCTGCCAATGACCACAGTAACAAAATACTTTTTTTTTAAAGTTAACAGATAAATTCTATAGAGTAAGCGAACTACGCATAACTTGTCTAGTATGATTCACAGTGTGGCTAGCTTGACCCATCAGTACACAGTTTGTGTGCTTAACTTTTACATTCATTGGTTCCATATCTCCTTTGCCCAGCTTTAGCGAAATATTCCAAGCAAACAATGCAGTAGTACTCGTCTTCAGAAGATGTATCAACACACACTGCATTTTTGCTTGGGTTGACAGCTAATTTTACACCGAATTTTTCAAGTGGGGTCAGTTTTAAGGTCGTGTTACAACTGGCCTCATATCAGCCGGCCATTGAACAAACCTACCCAACCCCCAAACCATGTGGGATAGAGCTGAGCACTGTTGGCAGGCCTTAGCGCTACATTCAGCACTTACAACAAGCTTTAGTTCGTTTCAGCAAGTTTAAACAATACGGAGTAATCACTTATTTTCGAGAGTGCCATTTATTAACTTCCACTGTTAAAAAATAGATTTTCGTGTGTGGAAGTCATTTGGAGGAAGTTAGATTGACGTTGGTCCTGGAGAAGATAGTCAATAACCTTGGGCACACACATGTCCATTCATATCCCGCTGTCTAGTATCATCACTGAGATATTAAGCGTGTTGCATCTATCCCGTGTTACAATTATCCCCCGGTCTCCCTTACTCCAACATCAACCCCACTTTCTTAGAAATTGGTTGTAAATAATGAACAAAGAATTTTTCCCTTCTGAATTTGCTTTCTGACTATGAACTTTACATTATAAGCGCTAACTCACATCAGCCTTGACACTATCTCACTCCACTTGCTAAGAGCCTAATGTGCAACTGCACTGTATTGAATTGAATAATTGAGTACAGTGTATTATTCTTACCTAAAATTGGTCCTGAACAGAAGACTGCAACTCCACTTAGACAACCGCACAATGCATAAGCCATTGGAAACCTCTCACTGCCCAAGAAATGAGCCAGTAGCAGGGGTGGAAGCACAATACATACACTGACAAAGACACCAAATAAAACACTGACTACTATCAACATAGTGTATGTCATCGATATTGTGTAGCAACATAGTACTGTTCCAGTTAAAAATAGGCTGACTATAAAATAATGCTGAAGTTTCATCCATCCACGGTCAGAGACCCAACCAAACACAATGCGGAAAATTGCATCACCTGCTGTCATGGCGGACAACAAAAATGCTGCCTTGGTTGTGGTTACTACGTCCACTGCTTCGTGGTGAGCGTAGTCTGGGAGTAAAGTGAGGTAACCCGCCCACACAAAAGCAAAGCTAAACATTGTAAGCAAGATTATGACGAAATACTTGTCATGAAATATGGAGGTGTCGAAGTTTGTGAGATGCATGATTCGATGACACAAGTTTTTATGGCAGGTAGATTTTTCTCTGACACCAATTATCGAATCTTGTTGTGATTGTACTTCTGGTTTTGTGATGCTGTCATTTGATTTCACTTTATCGTGATCCAAAAGCAAAACAGTTTGTTCTCGCAGAACTGTTTTTTCACAACTATTTTTTAAGTTTACAGGTAATGTGCTTAAATCATTTAGGTCATTTTCGCTACACTTTGAACTTTTACGCACTAAGGTGTATTGTGTTGAGTTTTTGGGATCTAGGAACACCTCGGCATCTTCACTGGACCTTCTGGAATTCATCAGTTGTGATTCTTTGGCAATGTCTAGCAACTTTCTACCTTTAAAGTTATTATGCGTGGGAGTCGCCAGTGGACACAGTAGAGTGTAGCGACTTTCCAGGTTCACACTATGATGTTTTGGCACTTCTTCACCATACTTTGTACCAAGAAATAAAACACTTTCTTCTTTATTGTACTGCGATACAGATTCAGTCTTCCTTTCAGTGTCTGTATATTCATTATCCAAATCCTTGCATACTTCCATTGGATGATCATCTTTAGCAGGAGTCTTTGGGTAATCTTCTGCAGATTTCCTCTTCTCCTTGAGTGGTCGATATAATAATGCTGCAGGGCAAACATGTAAAATCACTGCAGAAAGGGCCAGAAAAGTAGCCCGTAATCCATGTTCTTGAGCCATGTACTCGACAAGAGGCGGGACTACAAACAATCCAATGGAGCCACCGGAAATTGCAAAGCTTGAAGCAAACGCTCGGCGACGTTCAAAATATGAATACACCACCACAATATTGGGGACGAAAATTAAACCACAGCCACATCCTGAAACAACAAATACTGGGATTAGATCGTAATTTTTTTTATTTGTTTGTAATTCCCGTTTTCCAGTTTCAAAATTGCAATTGAAAATAAGTTCTTCAACGTTTACAATGAATTGGAGCAGGCAGGGCAAAGTTGCCACTTATACCAGTCCACACATGAAGAAATCTAAAGCACAAACAAAATACTAAACTCTACAGGCATTTTGTAAGATCTTGTTACAAGAGTATGTATATAATAGTAGTAATAAAAGAGTGATAGTAGTAAAAATAAACTAACGTGAACAAAAAATAGGTCTTTTTTTTTTTTATAAAAGCGTGGCATCAATAAGTAAGGTTATCGAGATGCTTGAACACACTTATGGTGTCAAAACCATACAGGAACCACCCTTACACCAAAGAAGTAACTTGTTTTTGGAACAATTAATTTAAAGCAATGGCCTATTGTTCATGCAATTGTACTTAAATCAAAGAAAGGTAAATCTGCTGCTAGAAAGCTGCAGATAGTTTCAAAAGTTAGGATTATGCATGCCTTTAAGTGCAGTAACTCCAATGAGTCCAAAACCAAAGATGTGAGCAGTATAGATGACAATGTAATTGGCAGCACACCAAATAGCGATTTATTTACTGAACTGGTGCACAATGTCACACAATCGTGGCAAATCATTTTGACAGCATGTTCCTAGTTATTAAACAAAGTTTGCCATTGTAAAAATGTGCAGCCCTTGAAAAAAGGCAAACCAAAGGTTTGAAATGTTATGCAGAACATTTAAATATATTTCCTGAAGATGCATTGTAGATATGTTGTCTACAAAATTTATGTTAGGTCAATTCTCGAATATGGCAGTCTTCGGTGGTTTCCATACCATACCTGATGAAATATACAAACAGCATTGAAAGATTACAAAGAGAAGCTCTCGACTGTTCGCAACTTATAGTAAGCTGTTATATCCAGAACTGCTTAATAAACTTTGCCTACCATCTTTGGAAAAGAGAAGGAAGAGAGGTGACCTTATTGAAGGGTACAAGATTCTTTACAACTTGTATGACGTACCCAGAGACCAATTTTGGACGCAACGTTCAGACAATCAGAGAGGCCACCATCTAACAATTTACCAGCAACTACTAGATTGTGGCTTGCCAGCCCCTTTTCACATCGAGTGATCAATGACTGTAACAAGTTGCCAAAGAGTGTAGTCAATGCCACCAGTCTGAACTCGTTTAAATATCAAGTCGATAATTGGTCTGACGACTTGTTTGTTGTACTTAGAGGGTAATGTATGAACTGCAGGCACCACTGTTCACTAGTTCTTTATAATATTCATAATCTTTATGGAAGCAAAGGTAGTATTCTATAGCTTTGATTGAGTTTTGCATTGTTGGTGGCTTCTTATGGCATTCCTATGGTATAACAAAGGATTTTGTATGTCTTGGATGGCTGTAGAGAAGGGAAGGTGGTTTCCCCACAGCTTTCATCCAATGCGCTGTTGTATTGAGTGCTATGGTGTTGGCGTCCTGTTATGCTATGACAATGCTGCAGTCAAGGATTTTGTATTGAACGTATTTTGTATTGAACAGATGACTAAAGAAGTAAAGGCAGTAGCTTGCAAGAGCCACCAGTTGTGCGTTGTTGTGTCGCAATGTTACCGAGGATTTAACTTGTGTGAGTCTTTTGTGTTGCATTGTTGGCATCATCTTATTGTGTGCCTGCGCTGCTGCTAAGTATTTTATTTGCATGTAGAGTGAAAATTATACAAAAGAAGTGCTATACAACACCCAATAAATCAGTTATTGCTCTGCTATTGGCGTCATTGTCAACTCTGAAGTTTTATTTTCTTGAGGTTTAACACATTCGCAATGCTACGATATCTCTGACCAGCGACCGACAACTGTTGCTATGAAAACTAAACCCTCAGACAGTCAATCGCAGTCGTTTCTTCTCAACTGTAACAAATACAAGATTTAATAATTTTAGCAAGCATACTGCCGTCACCCATCGACCGACCAATGGGTGCAAAGTTGATATGAACTCGATAGGTAAAACGCAGGATGGTGGCAGAGAATAGTTTAAACTTCCATCAATACTGTTTGCCTCGACGAATATTGCTGCAACCAGATAACTGTAAAGAAAGCTAAAAAGTTATGCTTTATTTGACGGTGATTTAATTTCTTAAATAAAATACCTTATACTTGGTACCTGGAATAAGGCTTTATTAAATATATTAGTTATTAATGTAAGTTAGCAGACAATACGCACTCCACCCCACCCCCTACCCAGCATTAATTTTAACACAAATACGACATGCAGGTTTGTTTAGTTTCAACTCACAGAACTACCTAATCAATTTTTAATCCAGATTTAATTTTTTTTTTTAGATTTTAACTCTATCTATAAAATTTGTTTTCCGTCGTTATTTAGTTTATATTATGTCCTAGGAGTTATGTAAATTTTTGCTGGCAAGAACAATGCATATTTTCAATATTTTTGGGACAAAACACGTCGGATCGGCAGCATTCCGTAACTCAAACCAATACTATCACAGAAAATTCGACCACGAGTGTTGGTGCCGAGCGCGCTCTTAAAACAATCGTGGCGTAAGTGAAGTTTTTGACGTGTGTAGCGTGGGAGCTTCCCAAAGGACGCTGATCGAAAAATCGAAAATGATTGGTTTAGTCTCATTGAAGAAGACTTAGGGTTCGGTCGTAGACGATTGAATTTTAAGTTCTTAGATCACATTTGGAAGCAATCAGAAGCAATCAGTATTTCTAAATTATGCATATTATGTTACCAAATCACTGATTCGTCAATGGCAGACCTTCAAATCCACTTCTTACACACTAATCGAAGACAAACTGCATCACCTGAATCAAATCTATCCTCTATGCCATTTTTTACAGATCAAAGAGAAAAAAGAAGCAGCATCAGCTACTTCCCAACGAAGAACCGTCAACCTAATTTCCTTCTCCAAACGAAATAATCTCTGGAATTTAACAAGCCAGTCAAACTGAACAAATTCACGTAAATACCGCGTTAAACCACCTACAGATGTGGGGCTCAAAATACTTTCAAAAAGATATAAATACAAAAACAAATTTAAGATACGTTTTAAGTTATCACACTGCCTTGATGTTTTAGAGTCAGATACCAAATTTCTCTTTATTTTTTTTGAAAGGAAGGGGTGGGGGGTGGGGGTGGGACATAATTAACATCCTCGAGCAATAGCCAAGGGCAACAGGTGAATCGATCACACATAGGTGGTTTCAGTGGACATATTGCATAACCTAGTCTATTGTGATTGTAAGGTCCTAGGTACGAACTAGGTACGAACCAGGTACCAACTTGGTGCCAACCAGGCTGAGAGCTTTGAACAAAGCTCCTACATCAAGGCCATGAGTTCCAGGAACGTAGTACTGCACCACACTCTTACATTAAAAAATCTACATTACGTACATATAACCAGTGAACAGTTTCTAACATGGACAAGTTTATTAACTTACCAACAATTAGTCCGTACGCTACAGTGGTGAATTTAATGGATGTTACAGTTATTGAAGCCACAGCTAATCCAATGGAGGCTAAGAGGCCTCCAGAAAATACTATTGTCCTTGGAGAAAAACGGGTGCTGAGAGATGTGGCTACTGGTGCTGTAACAAACAAAATAAAGAAAATTATGCTACCACAGACATCAACGAGCAATGACCGCGGAACAGTGGACAGAAACTGAATAGGCAATAGCAGTCACTATTTTTCTGTATTCATAAATTGCTCTACGTTTCGTGCATATAATTCTACAAAAAGTATAATGAAACGTTAGTAACGTAGAAACGTAACGTATAACTACATAAACATGCTTACGTATAACAAAGATAAATACATACAAAAGAATGCTTTTATCTAATAAATATCTGTTTGCGAGAAACAAATTCACATTAAACAAAATATTGATGCTTGCCATAACATATAGGGTATCCAAGAAATGTTCCATTATAATTAATTTTAAATAATTCTAAACTAATTTCTACTAATTGAATCCAAACACTAATAATAATAATTTGACTTTACCACCGTTAGACAGCCACTTTAATGTTTTGCTGCAATTTTGCTTTGGCAGTTGTGGTTAATGTTTTCTGTCTGTGTCCTTCAGATTATTCGTTATGTGTCGTCATTTTTTTTTTGGGGGGGGGGTGCAGATTTAGAGATATAATAACAGTAATACATTTAATTGGATATAGTATTTAATTACTGAATGTTTTGTGTACGAATTAAAAAAAAATAAACTAAGGAGTTGAATATGTATTGTATGTAGGACATTAATGGGGATGTAAATATACGGAACATAACTTGGGAACAAATAAGTGATGTTTGTATATAGATGGACGTAGTTGGGGTGACTGTGATGTTCGTGGATGTTCACGTTGCCAAATCACTTGTTAGATTACTGTATTCCTTACTGACCACTTGGGGTCGATAATATGTCTAATTATTATGTACAGGTTGTTGTTCATCTTGAGTGTCACCAAGATGCATTATGGGTGGTTATAAACTTATACATATAATGGTGCAGCCAGCAGTTACACCTGCTGCCTGTTACTTCCCAGTATAGCTATTTAGCTGTTTGATTCTTTCAGCACACCTTAAGGTGTGGGTAACCCACAATTAGTTAGCACAAATGCTACACCAGCCAAAACCGATGTCACACCTTTTCCAAATAAAACCCAAACACATCCGGTTCTGTTTACAAAATCACATGCAAAGAAAGACCTGCCATCTCCATCAGCAAGACAAAATGGGTTTTGCAACACCAAGTCTGTCTGGTGACAAGGATAATGGAGTGGCCATGCACCATGCATCCACTGAACATGAAATCGCAAGGGATCAGATAAAAACTGCAACCAACTCCAACTCCAACTGTGACAGGCATTTAATAGCCTTGGAGGTCATTGCCATTATAGACATGGGAAAAAAGCACAAGTTCCTCTTATGGTTCCTCTTATGGTTCCTCTTACGGAACAAGGCCCTCAGCTTGCCCCACCATCACCATTTTATCCACCCAGGCTTATATTTGCCGCTGTAAGTAAAGTGGACATTGGAACCGTAAAATGGGGAGCCCTTGCTCCCCTCCCTCCCTCCCCCCCCCCCCCCGAACTTTGTTCCCAGACAGCCTTTAAGGATCTGTGGTCACCAACTCCAAATTCAAACGCAATGGGAAGTAAATAGCCACCACAAGTATCAGAGCAAAATATGTACACAACAGCCCTTTCACCAAAGTTTTGCATGAATGCAGTTTTGCATTCAAGTGACATTGAATAACTTTTACGCTTGTTGAAAATTAACGGCAATAACATTACCCTTTCCACTTTTTGAAACTAGGCAAACTATTTCTGTGCTACGATGAACCCCTTTAAGAAGAAGGTAAAATTGAATTACAACCACATTTTCAAAACCCACAACAAAAAGACGAAAAAAAAATTGGTGTGGAAACAACACGTTTTATGATGTTTTTCGTCCTCTTCAGCCTTAACAAAACGTAAATTGCAAGGTATAGGAATTAGTGTATCGTGTATTCGCACAAAACCAGTCTTTAATACAGACTATTTGCTTCGTGAATTCTTCAGTCTTGTTGGAGTGCCCTCTTGCCCCACCCCCACTCCAACCCGCTAGCAACGTACCTGACAAAAAATTTAATTTTTACCCAAAATCAGCTTAACTACCTCTAGCTAAAAATGTATCTCTTTACCTAAAATGTAACTTAGCTGAGAAAGAGGTAGCCCTCACCTTCGAAAGAAAACTATGACACAAGTAAATATTACCATACAAAAACCTAAGAAAAATGAAATGCATTTTCTCTATAAACGAAATGCATCTCGTGCCTAAGAATAAGTTATTCATACTTAAGACAAACTGGCTCTTTAAATAAAAACGAAACTTGGCTCTTACCAAAGAAAATATGTAACTTTTATAAAAAAAAAGTATAAAACATACCTAAGAAAGAAGTTACTCCGAACATGACACTGGGTACTAAAGCTGCCTCGGTTCGGGGCACATCCATGGCTTCCATAATGGCCATATACAACACACCCCCACTCTTCAATACACCAGAAACCATGACATTGATGAGGAACGAAGCAACCATCACCATCCAACCCCAACCACCATCTGGCGGTGTCACTGCCATCATTAATGATCACTAGAGGAAAAAAAGAAAGCTAAACGGCTTGAAATCAATACAGGGGATCTTCTTCTGGAACTAAAAATAATCGAAAAAAAAAACATTTTACCGTTCAACTTTTTTTTTTTCTTTTAAGGCAAATAAGATTGAGTATTATACCAACAAGTCTTTTTAAACACTCGAAAAGAGAAATTTTTCCCTTTCATAATCTCGTTTTCATGTTAACACGATAAAAGAGTCAGTGTGCTGTCTCCTGCGGCGGAATACAATCCTCCTACCTGCCTTAAACTAATAACCAATTTTCGCAGCTTGGACAAGATTCGAACTCACAACCATACTACAAATTAGTATGTAAGTTGACGCCCTAACCCTCAAGCTATACTGAGTTTTTGAACTGCTAACGTGCGGAGAATGTAAAACATTGTCTCCTCATTGTTTATTTACTGGGTGGCGTCGGCTACCTGCACGGAGTGCAATGTGACAGTAACTCCTGAACATAGGCTCTTTTTATGAAGACTCTATGCTCGACAGCGAATCGCAATCTCTCATTTGATTTCGAAATGTCCAACCCTTCAGAGTCGCTTGACGACATTATCAGAAGATCGTGGTGCTGCTCAACGGGTCACGTGCCACTGCTACCTTCTGTGCAACTACAAGGATACGATTTGACTTCGCCTGTTCCATGGATTTGGTATTCCCTAAAACTGTGCACATCACACATTAATGGCGGAGGCAGTTCTGAGTACTCAGTGGCGTAAAACTATGTTAGTCTGTGAGCGTAAATAGTTGTAGGGGTAATAACAATGGTGTAAACCAGGCGGTGGTGTTACATACACAGTAGAATAAGTGAAGGAAGTAGACACCCTGGATCGCAGAAATACGCATTTGCCGAGGGTGCGTCTTGTACATGATGAAAAACATTGGTTTTGTTCACAGTGGCGAATGCTTGTGTGAGTGTCACAGTGAAAGTCACAGTGAAAGTGTCACAGGAAAGTGTCACAGTGAAAGTGTCAAAGTCGGATTTACAAAATTGGCTTACTAAGTTATTAAGCAAGTCCAATAGAAGTTGAGGGGTGCGTTTCCTGCTTTGCTTTAACTTGGAATGAAATTATTTTCGGTTCGGTAACGTGCTAGCGTATTCACAGCAGAGATCATTATTGGTTGTCATCAAATTACGTTAAATGTACAAAATGTACAGGCACCTGTCAGCAATTCTGAAGCATCAAAGGTCAAAAGCCAAACATCTTAAGAAAATTGTGTTCTTAAGTTCTTTGAAGATATTTCAAGAACAAAAAAAAAATGGGCTCTAAGCATTCACACTCACGTTTGGTCAGAATAGGCAAAATTAGCTTACTAAGCATTCAGCTAACCACCAGGTAGTAAGGGTCTAACACTTACCAGCCTCTTACTGAAAATCATTTACACCTAGACCCCTGATGTCAAGAATTGTCCGTGTTTCTTCTCGGTTTTGACTTTTAGACCCTTAGGCCCCGGTGCACTAGGCGGGCAGGGCGTGCGGCCAGTGGTGGTCGCGGCCAAAAAACACAGCGGTGTGCCGCGCGGCCCAAAAACACCGTGGCGTCCGTTTTTCATTGATAATTCTCGATCACATGGTGAAAAATGAACACGGACCAAGTATGGTCGCTGTGTGGCCGCATGCACGCCACCCGGGATCCCAATGACCGCTGCGACTGCATGGCTACTACATAAACCGAAAGCATTCTCATTGGCCGCTGCGACCTGGCCACTATGTGCATGGGGGCCCTTACTCTAAACAATTAACGTTCCGTTTTGGTGGGTATGGTGCTGAATTTTGAACTGTCGTCGTATGATTTAAATTATGAGGCCTGGCTTAGTTGTATTTATCCTGAAGAGTGGCGTTATCAAGAGTGTTGCGGTGATCAAGGAATTAATTATTGTCCTTTCTTTTATTCTTATACCGCAATGAAAGAGAATTTTAGCCGTTTGATTCTCCAAGGAAACTTCCATTGCGCGTTTAGGGGTTCATAATTTGTGTAAAAATGTGCTGCCTTAAGAAGTTGGCTTTCCTCCAATAGTCAGCGTGATTTTCTGTTAAAGTAGATTCTATCCCATGCAGGACAAGTTATTTTTTTGGTTCCATTACGCGAGGTCCCGTAGTTCTACAGCAAATATGGTAACACGAGGGAAAATATTAGTAACGCCAATGAGAAATAATTTTTACTTCCTTTGATAGCTTTAGGTTTAATGACTAAAACTTGGTCACTACACAAGTAATTACTTTAATGGCTGTGAAATGGCTGTAACCTTTTAAAACAAAACGCTAAAATATTGTTTATTGGGAGAATGCTTTTAGTTTTTAACAAATCTTGATTACTATGTATTACATGATCTAACTTAAAAAAAAACAACTAATAAATATTGAAAATGTAATTTTTCCAACTCCGATTCTTTTCTAGAATTAAGGTAGTGTCAAGAAGTGTGTAACCCTTGGACATTGAATTTATCATAAGGTGGCCTAACACTTTAAAGGTACTCTCCCCTTTACACCCTTAGCATAATGAACTCGGGCCACCTCTTGCATTCCTGGGAAAAAAGCGTAACTGAATCAGTCTTCTAGACGGGATAAGGCCTTGTGTATACATAAGGGTGTATTGGTCCTGCCCACGTAACGGCATAAGGTATGGGGTTTTTATTCCCACAGTGCTGAAAATCCAACCACCCTTTTAGAACTGAAACCATTTTTTTTTTCTGGATCAATGTGATCTGACGGTGGTAGCATGACTGTTACACGTGCTGGAAGTCCTAGGATCAAGCCTGGTCTTGATCTCACCTGTGTGTATTTTGGAATTAAGAGAAGGGCCATGGAAATATGCTAGTGTTTGTGTCGAGTTTGGCATATCAAAGATGCTATGAACTTCCTAACAAAGTTGCCCTGTTAGTTCCACTTCCACTATAGATAGCCTGAACATTTTCCCTCCCTCTTCCCACACACAAATGTGCTTCGGAGTAAAACAATACATTTCGTAATCCTATTGGTGGGACCTCATATAATTAGACCTATAACACTCGTGTGATTAAGTAATTAGAGTAGTTGGAGTAATTACGCCGCGAATTATGAACTATTTACTAAGTAATCTTTTGGCATTTACATAGGAACTCCAAACTAGGTCAAGTATCAAGGACCGCGGTAGCGTTCGTTATGCTAGACGCAGCATGAAATTCCATGTTAAACGTCAAACTTTGAATTCCTATAGTTTCGCTTAGAATTAACATAGAGCAACGAAATTCGGAATTTGGGTTTGTGTCGTAACTATTTCACTGCATTACAAATTTTAATGACAACAATCAAACCTTTCGGCGTCCACAGTATGGTCATTGCTTGTTGTTGTTATTGTTTTTGCTGTTGGGACTCTTTGCCCTCACCTGGAGATCGAACCACTGAACCGATTTTCAAGTTTTTTAGCTTAAAACGTAGGTATGGTCATGGCGGAGGGCATTTCGCAGGCTATTTTAATGTATTTTAATATTCTTGACACGGAAAGCCAAATGGGCTAGAAATTTTGCTCTCGGCTTGCGATGGAACCATTGAACCGATTTTCAATTTGTATAACTTAAAATGTAGGTTTTAATACCGACCAGGGCCTTTTTAACATGATTTTGATGTGACTACAGTATTCTCGTCGACAGACCAATTATTATTGTAGAGCACTGGGCAGAAATCATTAAGTGGGATAACAAATTTTAGTAGATATTTCATTCATAGTAGACAATATTGAACTAGCTATGGGACCCCCTCGAAATAATCTACAAGGCACCACAATGGTCCCCCCCCCCCCTTGCCCTCTCCTTGAAGCCTGACCAAAAAATTCTTGCAGATAGTGCTAAAAGAATGAAGTTTGGTACACAAGTCATTGTTAGCAGCAGAAATCAATCTAGCTTTCTGTTCCTTTAGGGTTTTACGTTTTTTAAGGCTTACATCCGCATCAAAGACGCTTACGCGTTTTTTAGTATATATATATACAGAGTGTTTCAGAATAAAACCGACAAACTTCCTGGGCATGCTAAGGAGGTAAAATCAAGTCAAAAAGTCCTATACAACACCTACCCCAAAATGCTTGGTTACCGAGATATCGCCCTATTTGGGTCCATTAATTTAAGATCGAGTAAGTTAGGTAGCCTGTGTCATGGCTTGTAGCCTGTGGCCGACTAGCTGCAAGGCGCACGCTTTACTGTAGCCTCATGCAAAACAAACTCGGATCATGCAAAGTGCACCGACCAGTGGAAAAACTTTGCGATGATCGAATTACTTCGAAACTGCAATATCGTCTAATCTTGCCAAGACCAGTGCAGCTTGCAAAATATCAGTATACTGGACGCGTATTGCAGGGAAGCGGACCTGGCGTTTTTTTCAAAGCCTCT
>JAHWFP010152461.1:0-10908 GCA_023313725.1 Lithobius niger | reverse complement strand
ACGACAAAACATTACAAAATAACTGGATCTGCCAATACGCAGTGGATCTTAAAACACTGAAAGGTCTCACTCAGTACAGCAACCATTTTGGAGTTTCGTATGCAACTGACCATATAACCATCGTGACTAAAACCAGTAAACATCCGACAAAATAACACGTTTTGTATTAGGGCGGTTTAGCGTATGTTCGCTGGCCTGATCTGCCACGTCACCTCCCAAATCGCGAAATGAGTAAACCTTGTCGGACACTACTCCGTTTCATTTCGTTCCGTCACGTCATTTCGCAGGCCGTCAAATTTCTGTTTGAATTAAAGCATGTCAATTAGAGGAGCCTCGTATTTTGCTCCGTCCCGTTCCTGGACGACCCGCCGGCTGACAGACGGGAGTGTAGAGGTCGAATCGTTTCAGTCAAAAACTGATCGTATCAGAGAAGTGTACGCACTTACCATCAATCGACGGTTGTCGTCATTCGTCACGCATCGGCGCACAACGCCTTTCCCCTACTAACTACAAATGCGAACCTATTTCAGTTGCCTTCTGGACTTAATGTCGTCATGCCCTAGCGCAAAGAATTAATCCCTAATTTACTACGACTTTATATTCAATTACCTACTCAAGGTCACTACAAGTCCTCCTTCATTTGTATTGCCACTATGTGCGCGATCAAAATTTATAAGCTTGGTGGAGCTGACTGAAACGATCAGTGATGAAAGTAACGTACGCTGCACCATCCATTGCTTCAGTCTTCGGTATGTCAGGGAAACTGGAAGTTTTTTTCTGAGCAGATATTTTCGCTTCAACAGTGCTGAGTTGGAGCGTGTGCGACGGTATACCGTCCCTTCATGAATTCTTCGCAGCCCATACCATACCCGGACCACTGCACTGTGACTGAGGTTGGTGCTAATGACCAAGTTGTCGACGCGCCATTAAGCCTCAATTCCCCCCATACCATATGTTTTGCTCTCAGTAATAGGGCATGCCGTCTGTCAAAGTTCGTACAAATTTGATTAATTTGTTTCGTGATATTTTTAATGTCATGTTTACTGCTTATTTAATCACGTCAGTAATTGAATTTTTTAACTAATTGTTTGTTTCTTGAGTTGTCTTCAAGTAATACCTCACCATTCCTCACACGTGGCTGTAACACCCCTTCGTTTATTAACACGTTGTTGAATTCTGAGGACCAGAGGCACAAGGTTATTGTAACATATCGGTCATTATTTATCTCTGGTTTAGGGCGAGGTCATGAATTTTTGTTATCCTCTTGGGGGGGGGGAGGGCGGTACTTTTAGGACCCGTCAAGGGGAGGGGGAGTTCACAAATACACTGACCAAACTAGAGGAAAAAGTCATTTTTGGACCTAAAATTAACACTTTCAGCAGTCAAAAGTTTCTGAATGCTCCTGAACTTCAGGCGTTTCAAAAGCACCAGAGCCCCTGCCAAAGACTAATTGTTGACAAGCTTATGAAGCTGTCAATGTCAACTACCAAGAGCAGTTTTCTTTTTCAATTTACTTTCTATAAAAGACTAGGCTCCTGGTTCCTTGGCTTCTTGTCTTTTAGATGCTGACAACGTTAGCTAATTTATCTATAGGAAGTCATCTGCAGAAAGTCTCAATAGTCGTACGTGCATTTTTGCTTTTCTTTGGGGGTCCCATTATTTTAGGACTTGAGTGGGGAAGGGTCGACATTTTCTTGGGGTTTACAACGGAACCATCGAAAATTTGATGGTCACATTTTTATTTCCTTCGCCGCCCTTCCCCCCTCCCCCCGGTTCATAAACAATGACCGGTCCCTAACGTCACGTAACTACGCATTGTACATTATGTCAATCCCGTTTTTGTAGCCGTACTCCTGCTATGCCAAATGCTTCAAGGAAAAAATGCGGTATTGCAACATACATTTCCGTGCGATTCTTGAGTAATTTTATTTCTGTTACTTGAATATGAAATAAAAACCAGAAGTGATTTGGTAAATACCGGTTCAAGCAAAACTCCTGTTAATACAATATTTATTATTCGAAGTTTTTTATGACAGTCTATTTAGACTTTATCCGAACGGTTTGTCTGTGTTCGCACTATAGCGTTTGAACGCGTTATCGGATTTCTGTCAAAGTTTTCACACAGATTCTTGGCACATTTCTAGGTCTCAGTTCTTAAATGGGTCGAATCCGTCAAGGAAATCCACCACTAGAAATAATCAAAGAATCTTGTTCTCAGCAAACGTGCGGAGTTCGTTATTTTTTCTTCAGCCGACTAATGTCATCCATCCACCGATAAATGACTGGGAATTATGTAGCTTCGTCAGCGTCTGACATCACCACCAACCGCAATGACCGGTGTTCGCTTAAATTATTCTAGGACCTTGACGTTGACACGTGGTCCCACTGATATGCACGAATGACAGGACAACAAAGTATAGTTCTAGGTACAGTCGAATGCCAGCTTGCGAAATTAACTTAAACTTGGCCTACTTGTTTGGACAATCGTTCATAACTTTTGTGCTTAGTACATTTTTTTGTTTGGGGGGTTGGGGTGGATAAATATTTAAAACAACTGCTGTATGACATTTGTTTGTCAGGGGAGGGAGTGGGGGAGCGAATTCTTAAAACTACTGTTGGCCAATAACTTTGTTATCTAGTTATTTCCTCCATATCAGTCGGGCCGTGTGACAACGTCGCAGTCGATAAATGAAATTTTCAAACCGCCATGACCAAACGATTTGAAGGACAACAGTACATTTGACCTGCCAGAAAACTGCCAATAGTAGTTCGTATTTTACATGTTTTCTGTTTTTATTTCTTATTTTAATTTTTTAACTGTTATTCAGTGCAGTCGGGATGTTACATGTAACCCATTAATGTTGTACCTTCCAATCTTACGACTTTTGTTTTTCGCTTAATTTTACCAACTTTTCATACTGAATGGGATTTTTTATCCTGAAACTCTTAAAAAAAACCTTTGGACTTTCAGACATTTTCAGGTTTACCTCGGGGCCCCACAATATCCTAATCGGGCCATGCATAGCCCCATGATTTTCAATCAGCTTCATTGAGTAATTACCGAAAGACACTGCCTGATAAACCATGTTGGTGCCGAACCATTTACACGAGTGAAACCCCATCGTTATATGCCGTCTAACACAAGTAAACGTTTTACGGATATTTGCATCCCCACTCCTCTCTTCAAAAATGACAGTGAGCATACCCTCCCTCAGCCACCCCCATTCCAATTAGCCCCAGACATTTTCACTACAAACATTTTTCTATCCGGAAAAAAATATTTACAAAAAAAATGTTAAATGTTCATTTAAAATTATCCTGTGGTTGGTAGGGTTACTTACTAGAATATTATTTCAAAGATCTACGGTGCAGACTTGTTATCCGGGGATTGACATTTCCAACCAGGTTGCAAAAAGGTGATTTCTTGTCGTGAAGGGGGGGGGGGGGCAGAAAGGGAGAAAAAGTCGAAGTGGTCGAGCGTCCCAAACAGAGATGGAACTGGCCCATGGGTCAAATGGGTTACATTTTTATCGTGGGTCATGGGTCAAAACCGTTCACCCACCGACCCACGGTAATTTGTTAAGTACGTTATTTGACACATTCCGTAGTCTTACTAGTACTCTTAAAAAAATTGTTCTTACTGTTTCAAAAATAGTTTCCCCCAGAATGCTAAAAACCCGTAGTAAAGGCTTTAATTTGACTATTTGAAATGCATTTGCATACTGTATTTTTTTCATAGCGTGGGATGGGTCATGGTGGGCCATATTTCGGTTCTTTAGTAGGTGGGTCAAGTGGGTCGTGGGTCAGGGTTAGAGTGGGTCAATTGGGTCACGGGTCGTAAAATATCTCTGGTCCCAAAACGAAGACACAAACAATTTTTTCTTTTAATTTTATGGTCGAGATTTTGGATATCACGTAGTTAAAATAGAACCTTCTCCCCTCCCCCTCCAACTCTTCACTCCTAGCCGGAACAACGTGCCTGTTATGCCCCTGGCTGTATTATTATTGTAAAGTATTAAGAGTTAATAAAAAAATTGAAAAAAATTTCAGCTCAGTTTTAATAATTGCTTGGTTTGTTATCGTGCAATCGATCCATTTTTTTAATTGCCCACCCGTCTGCATTCGGAGAGAAAAGTGCCCTGAAAACCATTCGCGCTAATGTTCACTGTCGTCAGGTACCAATTATCAATCCTAATAATTTTCTAGCAGTTGCTACTTTCCGTCATGAGATAACCTATAGCAAATAACGCCGAAGTTAAACTATTTTTTTTAATCTTTAGGTTGTTGTTTTCCAGAAAAGTGAACCTATTCGGGTTTGGGATGTAGAAGGTGGTCCAAAAGTCCGTTGCACCCCACCAAATGCCCTAAACGATTGGAACTAGGCACCTGAATCATATGACTTTGTTTTGTCCCTAAGATGGGGGCCACCCACTGAGCTTGCATTGGGGGCCCAGCCCCCTCAACCCCCAGATATAAAAACTTAACTTTTTTCGGTGAGAACTAGACGTTTGGTTCCAATTGGGGAAATATACGCATAGCACAGACAACGTGGTAGCCGAAAATGGCATGCTAATTGGGTAAACGGGATGTGTGTTATTACAACTTCAATGTAGCCCCCACGCCAACATGAGTCTTTCCTGCACGGTGCATGGAAATTGTATGGTGCACCCATCAAAGGTCCTACAGCACTGAGAATACATACCTGACAAATAGAACCAAGGTTTGTCCCTAAGATGGAGGCCACTGCATGAGCTTATATTGGGGCACCAGCCCCCTCCCCCATACAAAGTTTATCTATGTTCCTTAAACTAAACAGAAAAAAAACACCCCTGGGTTGGGACCGTTCAAGCAATTCGTCTCAAGTAAGTAATACTTCTCAAGAAATGAGCTATTTTAATCATCCCCCCACCCTTCGTCATCAATCGTTATTAATTAACAAACAGTTATAGGTGATAGTCCCTGCTCTCTTTAATTTACGGGCGGTGTCAGGAATCAACTGCCAACCAAGGGGTACTAGTCATGCTTATTGTTGGGAAAAGAAATAAATTAGGTAACTAGGGGGTTGAAGGGGGCAGGGTGCCCATGTAAAGTCATGCATTTTCTCCCCCCTCCCCGATCTTAGGGACAAACATTCGTCCTGTGTGTCAGGTGTGTAATCTCAGTGCTGTAGATCTTTTTGTGATTGCACCTGCACCGGACCATTTCCCACACTGTGCACGTAAGCTGTCATGAGGAAAACTAGAAAACGCACAACCGCTTCATTTTTATTGAATGACTGTTTACGTCATTTGCATACTGTATAATTATTACGGCTATAAAAAAAATAAAACGTTTAAAGGTTAATATCAAGACAAAATTACGCCTCAGCTTCTTTTTTTGGGGAGGGGGTGCTTGACCTCCCTGCTCCCCCCTCCCTCGTTATTTAAGTCATTGCTCGATAGGCAAAATAAAACCCAATGAAATTAGTTACTGTAGAAGTAAAATTGCAGCATCACACAATTAACACTTCCAAGGCTTCACACCATTACACATTCAATTACGATACTTCAAAACTAGTTAAACGAAAGTGCAGCTTTATTAATAAGCTCTTAAGTGTCTCATCAAAGTAAAATATGCTATGCAACATCATTATTATGTGCTTCAGAACTGGTGGTTTAAATAACGTTTAAAAGAGACTTCTTTTAAATAGGTTAGAATGCAGCATCACAAAATATGCATTTTAAGGTTTTCCCACAATGTGTACTGAAATATGTATTGTCTCAAATTCGTTAAACACGAAATTCGTACTACAATTTTAATTTTAAGGATTGATTGCCAGAACGAATCCATATTACACTGTAACAAGCTTCATTTATAAGAATATGCAGTGTCACACACTAAATATTTTATAGGATCCGTGTAACAAAGATATAATGATACTTCTTCCGCCATTGTGTCATAATGCTACAGAAATTCTGCCAGAATATGTAAAATGAATAAGTACTCTAAAGAAGCCGGATTTGGCAGTGTGATGTACCATATTATGCTTCCGTTCCTCAGAATGCTCTAGGGAAGCTCTTCCCCAGACCCCTAGCTGGATTTAATCGTTCCCCTCCACAATTTTTCTTGTCTGTGCTACTGGACAGAGTAAAGGAGGCGCTTTCTCATTAGCAAACACTTTTTAAACTGGCACGGTTTCTATTACTCATATTTTAAACAATTTTCAGCACTAATAACCAGTGACGCCAAATTTGAACGATATATGAATGTGTAAAGGATTTGAAGCGGGAGCCTTCCTTCCCCCCTCCCCCCCCCATGCTTTGGAGTAGAAGTACCCTAAAAAATGCACTCTTGCACTGTGTCATGTAAATGCGATGAATAAGAATTTTCTAGCAATTAACCTATAGCATAAATAGAAGGAAAAAAACACGAAAAGTTAAGGATTTTTTTTTATAAAACATACAATTTTTTTTTAATGTCATTCATTGTTTTGCCGAAAAGGGGACCTGCTGAAGCTTAGTATTTGAAGTATCACACACCTTACAAAATCAGCTAGAGTAGAATTCGACCGTAGATAATAAACGGCTTCTCAATAAATATGCTGCAGCATACAATTCACACTTCAAGGGTTTTACACCATTATCCATTCGACTACATTGTTACATACTTTTACAACAAAATTGTAGCTTTTTTAAATTTTCAATTAAGTGTCTAATTAAAAAAACGTTGACTATGCATTGTAATATTTATTACTTCAAAAACGGATACTAATAAAAAATATCTAGCATTTAAAAGTTGTCTATTTCTTTTAATTATGTATGAAAAGCGGCACCACTACGGTTGCATTTCCAGGTTTTCACACCGTTTTGTATTTGAGTATACATCGTCTGATATTATAAATAAATATAAACTTCGTTGCAGGAGCAACAGGAAAGGCAAGGGCCCTAGCGGGTCTCTGACAGCCAACCTAAAAGGGATAACATTAGAAATGTGAACAAGAGAACGTGATGGAGGTGTTAGAGTGCAAGATGAAAAGTATAATGCTGTTTGTAAAATGTGAATAAATTTTAAGCATGGTCGTATAGGCCATTTGTCAAACATTAAATATATAGGAATAATGAAAAACTAATGAACAAGTTGGGACAACAAGACCCAGAATTAGAGTTCCCGTGGGTGACGCCGCAAGAATTTTTCCAAATTCACTGCGGTTAGAAGCCTGTGAAAGCCCTGGACAGTAGTTGAAGAAACAACCAACCCCGGATGTGAGTTCCATACCTTTACCACTCGCACCGAGAAGAAACTACTTCTACAATTCAAGCATACCGGCGACGGTGCGAACTTGAACGAGTGACCTCTTGTGAAATTCACATGAATGAGCTCGAAGAACGGTAGTGCCAACGGCAGAAATCCACGCACTATTTTAAAGGTCAAGACAAGGTCGATCCGTTGTCGCCGCAGCTCGAGTAATTCAAGATTAGCAATTCAAAGACGCTCAATGTATGGGACATTTTTTAGGCCCGGCAGGGACTTCGTGAACTTCCGTTGGACCGACTCTATACGGTCGATGTCCCGTAGTAGTGACGGAGACCAAACAGGGCTGGCATACTTCAAAATTGGGCGCACAAACACCCTGAATGCCCACACCCGAAGCTTAAGATTACCAGTGGAAAAACAACGATTAACTACGGCTATACGTTTGAAAGCTGTTGCAGCAATTTTTTTGCAGTGAGACTAAATTTCAAATCTGCACAAACCCAAACACCAAGGTCTCTCAACTTCGTCAACCTCCGGAAGAGATTGTCCAGCCAAAAAATAGGTTGTACAAAGGTTAGTTGGTGCAACATGCAATGAGTTGCATTTAGAAATTGAAATAGGAAGTTGCCAAGTAGCAGCCCAATTTTTGACCGAGTCAATTTCACCTGATAAAAGTCTGTAATCAACTGTGTTAATTATAGCGGAATCCAGTTTCAGATCATCCGCGAACTTCGACTGGCCTGACATTTGCACAATTTCCAGTTAGCCTAGATCATTTAAGTAAATCACAAAAAGGAGTGGGCCCAGAACTGAGCCCTGTGGAACTATGCTAACAACTTTTTGTTCCGTTGAAGTTGAATCTCCAACCAAAACTCTCTGTGTCCTGCCACTGATAAATGCATTGATCCACTTTATAAGTTTGCCGCCGAAGCCGGATTCTCCAAGTTTAAACAAAAGCTTTGAGTGTACTACCGACTCAAAAGCCTTACAAAAGTCAAAATAAACAACATCGGTGGGCACCCCGATGTCCATGGCAGATGTCCACCTGTCCAAACACAATAGGAGTTGAAGGGTGGTTAAACGGCCTGGCATAAATCCAAATTGATCACCACAGATTAGATCAATAGACTTAGCAAATGTCAGCATACAGGCACGTAGAATGGTCTCCATAATCTTACACGGGACGACCGTCAGAGCAATTGGTCTGTAGTTCCCAGGTTCAGCTGTGTCTCCCTTCTTAAAATTAAGGAAAATTGAAAATAAGCCAACTTTAATCCCTTCTTAAATATCGGAATTACCATGGCAGTCTTCCAAATTGAAAGAAAGAGTGAATATAGTAGCCAATGGATAGCTGATTTCGTTACTTAACTGTTCGTAGAAATATGCCGAGTACCCATCTGGGCCCACGGCATGACTAGATTTAATTTTATCAAGAGTTCGCTTAACAGAGTAGAAGCTAAAACTCATTTCCGCACTTGGATCGTCAGTAGTCGTTATGTAGTCCGAGAGAGACGTTATGGTTCAATCGTCGACCTGTCCATTTGCAACGAACAGCTGGTTTAAAATGTCTGCCTTCATGCTATTTTGGGTGATAAAATCGCCATCGTGCTTTAGTGGAGGAAACTCTCTTGAGAGGCGTGTTTTTTCGCGTTATAATCTAAAAAGGGCAGAAAGATTCCCCTCTCTAATCGCATTTGAAATATGTGTTCGATGCCATGCTGCGACTGTGGAAGCATACAATCTACGACATGCATTATACCATTGAAACTTATCTGCAGTTGGCGAATTCTTATAGCTTCGCCATAATTTTAGCTTACAATTACACAGGTTTGACAAATTTCTAGGCAGTTTTACTTTATGGTTGTTTTTTTTTTCTTTTTAGAAAAGATTTGCATTGAGCAACTTCCTCCTGAAGAATTTCGAAGAAAATATCCCAAGCATGGTTTGCAGAGCTGCAATTATCAACTAAAAGCTCCTTCCAATTATTCTCAGCCAGATTGGCACGCAATTTACCGAAATTAATCGATTGGGAACGAGAAATTTCCCCTACAGGGTTCGAAAAGGTGGAATGCACTCCGAATGAAACCATACAGTGGTCACTAGTACCTAAATGGTCTATAACCTTGGGATCAACCACGAGACGGTCATTATCAGTGAGTATAATGTCCAAAATATTATCACCGCGTGTTGGTTCATTAACCAGTTGGCACAAACCAAGCTCGACAACCAAATCGAGGAAACTACGATGCGTTCTGTGGCGAGCGTGCAACAATTCCCAATCGATGTTGAAAGGTTCAGGTCACCCATAATGATGTTAGAGTGAAGAGTATTAAGATTGGATTTGACAAAAGCACCCACACTGTTAACATTCTGTTCGACATAGCTGTTGGGAAGATAGCATAGAATGAAATTTAATTTTAAAGGTGGCATCAAGAAGCAAAGTGCTTCTGATATGTCAGATTCGCGTGTCTTTAACACATTCAAACCATATCTGTAAGCTATCATGATACCTCCCCCATGCGAACTGCGATCAGAGCTAAGTAAAGAATATGAAAAGGAACCAGTAATCATGGAATCAGTATGACTGGGGTCAAGCCATGTTTCCACAACAAAAAGCATGTCATAATTATCAGTTGCAAGGATTGCCCAAAAACTCCCCATATTTTTAAGAAGACTACGTGCATTTATCAATATGCAGCGCAGATGGGATAAGAAGTAAGAAGGGTTGGGTGAATGGGAGTTCCCAGTTAAAAGTTTCAGTTTCCCTGGTTGAAGTGAACTTCGTCAATAACTCTTTGTAGTGTTGATTTTCCCCTCTTGGTTAGGTGTAAGCCATCCAGGGAAAGAAACGTGCGATTGGAACAAAGTTTGTGATCCATAGAGATAAAGTTGTAGCCTAATGCAACACATGCTGCCGTAGAAACCTGTTGACATCAGCTGCATCATGATCAGCATTCCTGTTTTGTGGTCCGAAGCGAGGGAATATTTCGATAAAAGTAATTATGGAATTTGGTCTCAAACGGCGAGTCTGACTGGCCAGGTCGAGCAGTTGGTCAACAATAGACTTTGGTTCATCAGTAGAAATGTTGTTAGAGCCTGCACAAAAAATATAGGAGGAATGTAGGTCCGATTCGGCCACAATGGATTGAAGTTTTGACGCCAAATGTTCAACTCTTGCACCTGGCCAGGTCCAAGTTTTTGAACGTATGTTCTTGTTACCACGTAGACCTCTAGTGCGAATCCCCAATAATAATTGACTAGATCAAGTTTTTTTCTTTGTCAGTACGAAAGGCTGGTGGTTACTTGAGCCTGGTAGCTGGACCTGTTCAGTTCGAACTTGAATCTTTTCATTGCAGAGATTTGAAATACTGTTGGCAAGTGCTGTCACGATGTTACTCGGTTCTGCATCCGTCTCTAATGGTAGTTTAATCGATCGTCACATTTGGGGGCAAAAATTTGCTTTTTCTCTCTAGCAAGCTATTACCAGGTTTACAGTTGTTAGCGTCAAGTTTTTTGATAGTATCATGGGTCATCATGGTATTATTTGCTGGTTTATAGGCTCCTTTGCAAATTGAGAATTATTCCCATTTACTTTGTTTGTTTCGTTCGTTTTTCCTTGATTTGTAATCGAGGTGGTAGCTACTAACCGACAATGTGCCGTCTCTTGTATGTGTC